>MVGT01001169.1:0-27131 GCA_002174775.1 Macleaya cordata
TTAGAGAGTTATGGTCAAAATACAGTTGCTGTATCTTTTCAGATTTTCGACGACTGATCCAGAACGTGGGAGGAAGATCTGGGATTACATACAAGCGTTAAACAGTATGTATCTGATCTTCAAGCTATTGTTTTAATTCATGCATCCTCATGTGATCCTGTGAAGAGAAAATAGTTATTTATTTCCGCTGCACAATTTAATCTAGACCCTATTTTCCCCAACAAGCTTCTCCTTAATGCTGATTGTTGAGCAACATAAGTTTATCAATAGCACTAAGATATCCAGACATAACCTAAGTATTTCTCATTTACTCTTTGTGGATGACTGTTTTCTTTTCCCTAGAGTTAATTTAACAGAAGCTCGCAACTTAATAGACTTATTGAATAATTTCTATGAAGCTTCTGGTTAGATGATCAAAATTGTGAATGGTTTCTTTCTATTACACAGACGAAGAAGGCATTTGTTTTCCTTAGATTCATAATAAGTGCAGAGTATTTTACATCTTAAAAAAAAAAGAAAAAGAAAAAAGATTATCAATCTTTGAAAATGTGGAATATATTTAATCTAAAATTTTCTAAAAATTATGCTCCTTTGTTTAAGAAAAACGAACCTAGATAGATAAAACGGGACTAGGCCCAGTTACAAAACTTAAGTTACCAGCAAGCTGAATAGACGAGTTTTGATAACAGTCATACCAAGTTTGGGGATGATTAATCCTACTTCCAAACTTTTCTAGAGTGTTTGCAGAACTATTAGCATATCGATCCACATAATTACATAATAAACTTTCAAAAAGAGCAGTGACGAGATCTTTCAAGATCTTAATAGTATTTTTGTTTATCCATTCTACTACATGTATTGTATTAAAAAAAACCTTTGCATTCCCTACTACAATTACTCTTTTGTATCCTAGCTCCTTAGCCCATTCCATAGCTTTTACTGCACTTCGGCATTTCCCATCTTCTTTGGTATGGCATCTGAGAGAGAGGGATTGTTTTGCCTTGCATCTTCCTGTTTCACCAAATATAGTAAGACCAATTCTTGTCAATTCCGTTGATTTTACAAACACCCAAATTTACTTTAACAAAAGTAAAGGGAGGGGGAAATTAAAATAGTTTGATTCATTCATAGAATACACTATTCTCTTCATTGGTAAAGAAAAATCTAAATATTTGGATTCATTAATTAAAAACACCACCAAAAGAATCTAAGGTTGGAAATCAAAATTTTTGTCCCAAGTAGGTCGACCACTCTTATTAGATCTACTATTACACTTATACCAAATCACCAAATGTTGTGTTTCCCCATCGATCTTAAAGAAAATTACAAATAAACTTGAAGCTCTTGATAGAGATTTTTGGTGGGGAAAGGTTAAAGCTAGACAGGGGTGATAGCTTAATGTCCGGACAACTATCTGTAGGCCAAAGAATAGGAAATCTTGGAATTATGATTCCTAGCAAGGCTAATACAACTTTGTTATCAAAAGTAGCTTAGAGAATTATTACTTAGCCCCAATCGCTCTTAGCCCGGATTTTTGAAAACAAATATCTCCACCAAAAGCACCATTTTCATTACAAACTTTGTCCTCAAGCATCCTGAGTCTGGAAAGGTATAAGTAATTAGGGGTGGCAATGGATACCCGTTTACCTGAATACTGAACATGACTGAAACTGTTTAAATCAGCTCGGGTTCCTTATTTCATGGACCCATTAAAAATTGGGTTCAATTCGGTTCTACACGATTGGACCCGATTTAAATTCGAGTAGGTTTCGGTTTTACCCATCAGATATTCGGGTATTATAAAAGTTAAGAAAATTTAAGGGGATTTTGGTAATACCGTTTAATCCCTTATTAGGATTTTTTTTTACATTTCAACTTGTCAACTTCCAAAACAAGGATACCATCGAACTTCCCCTTAATTCCTTTTCGCTCTTCATCAGTCGATAGGGCTTCTTCACAGCCGCCTTCTTTTCTAAGCCTCTTTTATGAATCCTTGGGTAGAATTCACCCTTGAAAACTGGCTTACAAGGAAAGGGTGTCTAAGAGCTCATAAACCTACGATCAATCTCATACTTGGCCAATGTGGGATCTTATTATTTTAGGTTTTCTGTTTCTTATTAAGTATGTCAAATCTTCTTTTTTGTTTTAGGTTTTGTTTTCCGATGTCAACAAGCATCAAAATTTCCCTCTTTTTCCTTCCTTCTCCACTCCTTAAGCAAGATATATGCCTTCTTTGGTTATATTGTTTGCAAAATTGCTCCATGATAACTTATTTTATTTTTGGGATTTGATTTTCAAGGTATTTCCCATTGAATCTTCAAGATGTTCTCTCCCTTCATCTTTCAATTTTTTGTATTTTTTTATTATTGGATTTTTTCCTTGAGATACTTGAATATGATCTAATAGAGCAATTCTTACTGATTTAATATGGGTTCAATTTGTTATATTTTTGGGCACTTGGAATTTTGACCAGAACTCAAAAAACTGAGATGGATTTGTAAGAAAAATTCATTAGTTTCATAGCTTGGTGTTTTCTTATCAAATTAAAAGATGGATTTGATAAAAATAAATTTATGGTAATAATTGAGCTAAATTAAAAAAAATAGAGATTGCTACCCAGTGGGTACCCAATACTCCACGGGTACCCAGTTATTTTACTGGTTCCAGTTCTAGTTCCACTCGTTCTAGTACAGGAATTGAAAGTGACAGAAACCAAAATCGCAATTTATAATAGGTTCCGGTTCTAATTACTTCATTACCAGAACCAGGACCGACCCGTTGAAACCCTTATAAGTAATTATTTTGAGCACATATTGAGATCCAACTTCTGCCAGATTAGAGATGGATCTTACATTGAGATTTTGAAGGATCATTGGATACTGAACCTTAATGGAACCCTACAACCTTTTCAAATCTGTCTTCATCCAAATATTTCTAAGGTTAAAGACCTTATGCTCCAAAAGTATGATATGTAATATCCCTTTATTTAGTTCATTTTTTCGTATTGAAATAGCTTCTAAAATCATATCTATTATGATTCCTCTCTTTGGGGAAAACACTCGTTGGACCTTGAATAAAAATGGTAGTTTCACTGTGAAATCCCTTTATAAAACCTTAAGAGGTTCATCAATGCCAAGCTCAAATCACACTTAATTACTCTGCTGTAATAAAATTAGAAAAAATATTTACTTTTGCCTGTCCACTTTGCAAATCCAAACCTGAATCTATTATTCACCTCTTCCTAAAATGTGAGTGTGCTCGAGCTGTGTGGTTTGCGTTAGATATTGATATCCATTTGCCAACTTTTCACTTTAGTTGCTTTCAATGGCTTCTACAATGGTTCAATTACCCTGAATTCACTCTTAACTCTAATTTGGATTGCCACTGTAACATGGTATATATGGAGGAATAGATGTAAAGTTGTTTTTGACAACCACAAACCCAATCCTTTCGAAACAACAAGAGCAATTCAAATAGCTCTTTAATAGCTCAAAAAACTTAGCTCATCCCATAAAAAGAAGTCAAAAAATGATCATACAACAGCTTGGCTACCTCTATCAGCTCCCATTATTAAGATTAGCTTTGATAAATCTTTTTTATCTACTAATACTTTGGTTGGTATTGGATTCGTTGCAAGAGATTTAGCAGGTGGATACAGGGGAACAGGATTAAAATCACTCAAAGCTAGAAGCCTAGAAGTAGCTGAAGCATGCTTTGTTAGAAGCAACTAACTAGGCTAGCTCTAAGAATTTCAATCACATCTTATATATATGAATAGACTCTCTATTTCTCTTGTTAATGTTTACTGCATCTTTTCTTTCATAAAAAAAATCTATTCTAATATACTATAGGAGAAGCCTTGGGTTAACAAAATCCTCTCTCTTAAGTGTGGGTTAAAAAAACCTTCATTATAAATATATGGCCCAATCTATTATCTATTATTGGGTTAACAAAACCCTCTCTCTTAGGTGTGGGTTAAAAAAACCTACATTATAAACATATGGCCCAATTTATTATCTATTATTGGATTAACAAAACCCTCTCTCTTAGGTGTGGGTTAAAAAAACCTACATTATAAACATAAATTCAAATTCTAAAACAACTAAATTTTCTAATTATCTAAGAAAAAATTCAATTTTTTTTTTCTTCAAAAGAAGCCCTCGTGCCTTACACGGGATATGGGGGCTAGTATAGATAAAATAAATAGATTATGGATTGTTATTTTTATCGTGTGTCCACGATTACTCTCTATTCTTTTTATTGAGGCTGTCATTTGAGTTGTTTAAGCCACCCCATCCCACGCATTTGGGTAACGCACAAAATACAAATGTATTAGATTTTTTACATGTTTCATTTTCACCCAGTTCGCCTGTGGGAGCTAAGGAGATGATCAAAGGGGCTGATTTTTGTGAGAATGATCTTCTTATCGCTTAGATCAAAATCATTCCTCGGGTCATCTCTACCGGCCTCACATAACAGTGTAAATCAATATGTAAGAGTAAGTGTATTGTTAATAGAGAAAAGTGGGAGGTGATCACTAATGTGTGTACTTCTTTAATATAAACTCAGTGTACAGAACACGACCAACATAAGACATAAGTCTAACATAACCAAACACATACAATACAAATTGAATGGGTGTGTACATAATAAGGGAGATCATCTTCATACAAAATCAGCCCTTAAATGATATCGGACCCAATTGACAGGTGTCATAGTGGTTTAAAAGAATTAGTTGGAGCCTATTTGTTTTTTCTGAAAAATATGTCTGAATCTGACTCGGGGTCTGAATTAGGCCGAGTCAGATTTCAGATTGTTTGTTTTTTATTTTTTAAGTGTCTGACTCAAATTTTGAGTCAGCAAAATGTCTAAAAAATGGATGATTTTTTTCAGTCAAAAGTTTGTACTGAAAAGATCTAAAATATGCTGAATCGGTCTTTTTACAATTTTGTCTTCTAATTATCTTTTAAATGACATAATTGTCCTCAAGTATTAAAAAGATCTCATTCTTCCATTTCAACGTTTTTTTTTCTAATGAAGACTTCAATTCCAACGTTAGAAACTCACAGCCCTACCCTAGCCGTACAAGTGTAACTTGTATGGTCCTCTAAAAAATTGAGTTTTTTTTTGTTTAACGGTTAACATTACATGATAAATGATGATGGAACTTACGACGGATTGGCACTTGTTAATATCACTTACTTGAAACTAATAGGGACATATTTTAATTAAATAAGGGTAAAAGTGTCAAAAAATCAGTCAGATATAATTTATTAAAAGAATTCAGATGAAAAAACAAACATACTTAAATTCAAACAAGTCAAATCTAGATGATCTCAGATCCAGATGACTCAGGTAGTCTCAGATTTAGATTTCAGAAAAAAACACAAACAAACGCCACCTTAGATGTAAACATGTTTAATTAGTTGGGTGGAAATATCCAGCCGTGACATCAAACCTCTGACAACAAATGCAGTTCTCACGTGGGATCAGTGTAGAGAGAAATGACGCTTGAGCGCCAAGTCGCTTAATAAAATGGCTTCCAGAAGCAGCGTTTGAGAGCAGGAGAACAGGGAAAAAAAAAGGGTGGGGGAGTGTGGGAGGGTCTTTTCTCTCTCTGGCCGACGCTGCTTCTCACCTCACTTCGATGGAAGCAGGCGAAGGGACCACCACCCCCACCTCCGTCGGATCCCCACCACCTCCTCCTCGTCCTCCTCATCTTCCTGATGAAGAAGAAGAAGAAATCTCAGGCGTCATCGGATCCCCAAATGATCATCTAGGGTTTCAAGAAGAAGCAGCGGTGCCATCTGCCGCCGCTCTATCCTCCTCCTCCTCCTCAGAGAAAGTCATCCTTACCGATGACCTCCGAGATAAGATTATAAGGCAGGCATGTCATCTAACTAAGCTTAGTAATAGCTTTTTAATTCAATCTCTCCTTTAAAGTTTTTATATTTATTATTTTCTTGCTTTGAAATCTGCATCTATGAATCTTTGATAGTTTTACTTTTTGTTTTTTTTTGGTATGGAGATTCATCATAAAGTACTTATGTTGAGCTGCATCGTGTTCGGTGTTTAGTTACCGAGTGGATTTTTGGTTCATCTTGTAGGGAGCAAACTACAGTTGTGTTTCACTAATTAACCAAAATGCTTTTAGGGTTTTGTTTTGATAGTTTAGAGTTTTCAGCTTTTAAAAAAAATATCTTTGAAAGACTCAGTTTGATTAGATCATTTTGCGGGACTGTTAACTTGTCACAGGCAAAAAAAATTCGCCCTTTTATTTGAAGAATGTTCAGGATCATTAGATAATGGGATCAAAAGAATATATATATATATTTAATTCTTAACTCCCAAGTAAAGTACATCAAGGAGAAAGTAAAGTTCTTAACTTTTTGTATTTTTTTTTTGAGAAGACCCACCCTGATTATAATTATGTTCATTAGAGTTTTGAAATCCTTTTTGCCCAATCATATTTAAATGCACCACATTTTTCAAGCATACATTATCAATTTGAAAGTTCGATTTTTTTGTATATGCAGGTAGAATATTATTTTAGTGATGAGAATCTGCCTTCGGATAAGTTTCTGATGAAATTCGTGAGGAAAAACAAAGAAGGGTTTGGTAAGTCCAAGGTCGTTCTCTGAAGGTTGGCTTTAAAATACATCAGCTTTCTTTTAGCACGTCAACTGTGTTGATGTTAATAGTACTGTCTGTTTGGTCAGAATTCTTACGCATGAGTTCAGAAATCCGCTAAGTATTGAATGGAGGGATACTTCTCTTGGGGATCTGAATTTTCTCTTCTTCAATTACTTCTGTCAAACTTGGTTTTATATTGCATTTTGCTCAAGAGGCTTCTCTTATTTATCTGGGGGTTTGATCCCATTGTCTATTGTTTCGTGTTATATGATGAACTTTTTTTGTTGGCAACCAGTGTCACATTTTCTTGTTTCGCATTCTAAGGCAATATAGCATTGCATAAGCTTAAGTTTTGAGATTTTTTACAGAAGTGACATTGCTTTCCTGTAATTTATATAACATGCTTCTAAACCAGTGCTTTGTCTTTTGTTTCCCTTATATGATAAACATTTTTTATCCTCAACCAGTTCCACATTTTTTTCAAGTTGCATTCCAAGGCCATATAGCGTCGGATAGGCTTACCTTTTGGTATTTTCTTACAAAAGTTACATTGTTTTGCATGTAATATATATGGTCTGGATCTTTAGGTTGGGGACCATGAAGAAACCATGTATCTGATCTTTCCTTGAAGGTTGCCCAGCTTATTGCTGCAGGTGGCTTGTGTGGCAGGATTTGATATTTACCTTACTCATCTGAGTGTCTTCCTTCTAAATACATTATCTTTATATTTTGATGTCTAAGAGTTAGATTTTACGTCTTTCTCAAAAAAAGAAAAGAAAAGAGCTAGATTTTATGTACACAGTACTTTATCATCGTGGATCTAAAAGATTGTTAGACTATGTTTAGTATGTGATCGGTCAAGTCAAAGAAAAAAACAAGAAGAAGATTACTAGACAGTAATAGAGATGACGAAGGTGATGAACCAAAGCAGGTACTTATGACAGGTTGCCCTATCTAGCTGTTTCTCCTGGTGCAGCTTAAATGTAGCTGTGCCGAGCTTCTGTGATAGGTCTGAATGACTTTGCAATCAACTGCTGTCTGATTCCTTCTCTATTCTTATTCAGATCCACTAAATAATATGCCCTTTTTTTTCCATTTCTCTATTGTATGTCATGTTAGATGTTAGTGAGCTTCTGTAATAGCTGTGTCTGTTTAATACTCGGTAGACAGTGACATGTTTCTACATTGAATTGGATAAGGGCCTGAAACTGGTATGACAGTTGTCAGTTTCTACACCCTGTAACTCAGAGGTATTGAAACTCAATTTTCTGTGTAACAGGAAGAACATATGATCTTGGGTTGCTGATCTGATCTTTTAAATTCATCTCCTAAAGCCCTTTGGTTAAATCAATTCCTTTTACATTAGGGTCATTTGACTCATTTTGTCTTTTTATTTGGATTTTCCTTTTCTCACTAGGATTATAGGGTTATACATATTGTATTGTATTAGTTTAGAAGTCAGTTTTAGAATGGGATTAATCAATTTGAAAGTTATCCTCTATTCTCAATTTTTTCTTCTCTGTTTCCTCTCTTCTCTTCTTTTCCCTCTTATTTCGTTCTACATCACTTCTGGCACAAACATTGGTTGAAATATGATCCTTATATTCTTCTAGAGCTAGATTAGTTATTTGTCTAAACTAGTTTTCTGAATCATCAAACATTACTGAATGAACTCAGTTCCAGTGGTAGTTTTCAACTGCTGGCATGTGGACATACTGTCCAAATCCTTAGTTACTCATTATTACCATTTTTGTTGTTGGGTTATATCAGTCATGTCCAGAATGATGTCAGACAATGCAAGTTGATTAATGCTAATGGTATCTTGATCTTCAGCTAATTTCTATTGTGGTTGTCTGAATAATGAATCTATATTTTGCTACTACAATAAACATAGCATTTTGTTTCTTGCAGTCCCTGTTGGAGTTATTGCATCATTTAGGAAAATGAAAAAGCTTGTCCAAGACAATGCACTGGTAGTGGCTGCTCTCCGGGAATCATCTCAGCTTGTAAGTTTTCTCTGAGTGGCTGCGAGATAGCTCAGCAGGGCGAATGTTGCTTTTTACTTCCGGAGGGCCTGACGCCCGGCCCTGCTAATCTGTTTGAACTCTATTCCTCATGGAACTCTTTTCTTCTTCCATACGTTTCCTTCATATTCTCTTCCTTTCTCCCCTAACTAATTTTTTCTTACCACCATGCAGGTTGTAAGTTCAGATGGTAAGAAGGTGAAGCGAACTCGTCCATTGCCGGTTACAGACGGCAAGGAGGCACAGGTATTTATTTATATACTAGGAAGTTCCATCTTTTTCCACTCTGATCCATTATTCATAAAAATTTCTGATATCTAATTTGTGACTCTAGTCACGCACTGTTTTAGTAGAGAACTTGCCAGAGAATTCTTCAACAGAGAATCTTCAGAAGATTTTTGGTGATGCTGGAAAGTATGCCTTCATAACGATCTGGAATCCTTGATTCATGATTTGTACGTGCAAAAAATAAACATCTTACATGCCTTCTGAATTCTCAGTATAAAGAATATCTGCATCCGGGATCCTCACGCCATTGAAGATTCAACAAAGAGCAGCAAAGCAGAGATGGCAGTCAGTGGAAAGGTAGGAATACAAATGAGTTATTTTTCAATTTGGAGTTATTGATGTTTTATGAATTCTAATGCATTTACTGATAAAAACATGAATATCATCACATTGGTTTGCATTCCTTATTATCTGCCTTACTGAAAAGGTGATTACTTCAATTTGATGTACTTCGATTATTATTTTTTTCTTACATTGCTGGGTATGTGGGTTTTTAAGAAACTTCGTGGAGCTTACGGGCTTATGTTTTGCTGATAGATGATATATTGTTCTTTGTTCTCTCAAAAAAATATTGTTCTCCTTTGAATATCTTGGGGTTGTTCTTCCAGGAAGTTTGGTTTTGGATGTTGCTTTAGCCCTAAACTAAATCAGACATAATATTAGAAGTTTCTCCTGAGAGGTTGCACATTTTTTGGTAACAGTTGTCAACCTGATGCAACCCTCTTTAGCAGGATTTGTACTGGCGATGTATACGCAATGCTTCCATATGCCGAGTTACCTAGATTTATCCCCCCGGTAAATATTTATTGCCACTGTATAGACCAAGCTAATAAAGCCTGACCTGAGATCATCCAGCATCTCCAAACAGTCCAGCACGCCATTGAAGACATTATCTCAGTGTGCTGTTTCCTGCATTTTGTATTCCAGAATGCGCTTCTTTAGCTAAATTCAAGGGTGGAGTTTGAGCATAGTCACAATTTTACATTCAGTAAGAATGATTGCGAACATGTCAGATTGGAGGAGTTTCATCGAACAATATAGACCATGTATTTGATTTAAAAGTGTTCATCTCATAGGGAAGTACTGATCATTTTTTTGGTTTTTCCCTTCCACAGATACATGCACTTGTAGAGTACGAGACAGTGGAGGCAGCTGAGAAAGCTGTGAGTATCGAATCTGGCCCCCATTTACTTGTGCATTTTAGGTATGTATCTGGACGAGTAGTGAGTGAACTGACCATTTTCCTATATTTTTGTTAATTTGTTCACAGGTATCCACATTAAATGATGAAAAAAATTGGAGAAGTGGTATGCGGGTTGAGCTTCTTCTCAAGCGAATGGTAATCAGTCATCCTCATTTCTTCTCTTTTATTGTTGATAGACATGCTGTTAGTTAGTTTTCTAACTACTTCCCATTCAGAGCAAGTATGGGTTAGCAAAAAGAAGCTGGAAAGTGGTTGTTCCTGAGAAGAACAACGATTCCCAAGCATCTGATAGAGCAGTAGATGAGCAGAACGGTACTTCTTATGATCACCATAATGAGCAACCTGCTCAAGAGGTCAGTAGTTTTCTATTCCTAGGAGTTACTAATTATCTGCATGTGCCAGTCCAGTCAGATGCTTCATTCATATAAAACAACTGACATCAGTTAGTTTTCCATTCCTAGGTGATTATCTGCATGATTCAGTCCAAACTGACTAGGAATGTCAATTTGTTCTGGGATTTTTGATATCCTACGGAAACTGATTAATTGGTACTGGCTTAAAAATATTGTTTTTTCCACTAGTTTGAACTATATTTTTGCATATAAAAATTAAATATTTAGATAGGATTGAAGCCGAAATACCAATAAAGAACCAAAACCAGAATCCAGTATACCATTTTTGGTCCAGCTGTTTGAGTATTGGAAGGAACTGACAAGAACTGGAGCAGACTTATTAAACAGGTTTCTGGTTCTGGGTAGTTCAACAGGGGTGGAGCCAGGAATTTCTTCCAGGTGGGGCACATGCAAATGTGTGTAATTAAGAAAAAAATTTAAATTTGGTTTGGGAAGGCACAAAGATAATATTAATATTTTGAGTAATGAGTGGGGCACCTAAGGGCTAAAATGGTAATTTTCCCATTAGAGTAATACTTAATGCTAATATAGATGTGGTTCACATATTTTGGGTGGAACCTAACGACACGGCAAAAAAAATTTTTGCCTTGTCGACACGATTGTTTGACACAAGCAAATACTGCATTGGATACTTCTTTTATGTTTTCTTTTTTGAAAAAAATGTCAAAACACAGATCGAAGAAGAGAAGAAGAAGAAGAAGAGACTGAAATCAGATCTGGCTTTTAGAAGGAAAAAAAAACTCAACTTAGATCCTAGGGTTTCACAGAAACCAGAGAAAATCGAAGAAGAAGATGAAAGAAAGAAGGGGAAAATGAAAAGAAGAAGGAGAGAGGAGAATGAGTATTTCAACCATGGCCTCCATCTCCCATTTGCAGCTATCATACAGAATGAGTATTTCTGTTTAGGGTTTTTTATTTGGCAGCTATCATACGGTATAATATAAACCTTAATCTAACCCCTTTATCCCAACTAACCTATTTAAGCTGGGCCCACTTCTTAAAGACCCAAGTCTCTAACCCTTTAAAACAACCAACCTATTCTAAGCTAAGCCCACTTCATAAAGGCCCAATTCTAAGTCTAAACCAAATCAACCTTTTATAGCCCAGCTCTCTCTCCTTTTACTTAGGCCCTGTTTGTTTTTTCCTCCAAATGGTGGTCCACTTATTTTTTATATTAAGAGAAATTATATATCTGTATATATACACTTCCGTGTCCCCGTTTTGGGTTTCTTTAGGTCGCCGTATCCGACACCTCGTACCTGTGTCCGACACCCACATTCGTACCCGTATCAATGTTACTTAGGGTGGAACTATGTGGGCCCTGCAGTTCAATAACTGAGCTGGAACTAAACTGTACTCCCCTAAAAGTCTAAAACTGACCAATCTTGATGCCTTGTTCACATAATACTATCCTTTTATGAGTGTTGACCTGCCTTAAAGCTATCTTTATTTGTTGCCCTTGGGATACTGTAGTGGTCCATTAGATGGTTGAGTGGTCCTTGTGGTTGTATATGGTTAATAAACAATCATTAACCATCTGGATTTCAAGATTGTGGCACTATTGTATCTGCTGTTAACACTTCCACTTCATATATCTTATGTACTTACAGAATTATGAAAACTGTTTAAAGATTTGGATAAGATTAAAACCATCCAAAGTGAGATTTTTTCTTTAGTTCTCTCAAATATCCACTAGTATCTGTGACAGCAGCTGGAAACAATCTTTGTAACCATGAAAATGCTCAGAATTCTCTCAAGACAGTCCAGACTCAGTAAGTAAATATTGTCCTCTTTATTGATTTTTTTTCTTTTTCTGATGCCATTGCTTCATAACAGGAAGAGGAGCATTTACCAAGTGAGAAGCATGGGCGTAGAGGTCGTAACCGAGGCCGATCAAGGGCTCACAAACAGCATAACATTAATGGACATGGTCACGGTACTTCATACCAACTACTTTGCTTTTAGTGGTCTAAAATGTTTAAAAAGAAGAGGATCATTTGCCATGGTTAAAAATGCCATTGTGTTGCAGTGGTCATATTTTGTGGGCCCACATTGAGATGATCTGAGGGTGTGAGGGTGATCTTCTCACCTTGTAGATCATCCTAAAAAAGAATCACCTCATTTTATAACTTATGAGGTTATAACCCCATCAAAAGTCGGTCAAAAAAGAGTAGTTCTTTGGAAATGCCTCGTGTTCTTCAGTATCAAAATTTGTTTCTGAAACTTAATGCAAATTCATCATCTTCTTGTCAGGCCATGGATATGGATATGGACATGGACATGGACATGTTCATGCTCCCTCTGCGTCTGGAACTGAAGGTTTGAGTATGAACAAGCCACCTCCAGGGCCAAAAATGCCTGATGGAACTAAAGGATTCACCATGGGGCGTGGTCGGCCTCTTGGAGGTAATCAGAACCAGAATTAGCATACGCTTTTATTGTAAGTGGTTTGGGATACATAAGATTTGACAAGGAAAAAAAAAGATCTAGTATATAATGAGAGAAGAAAAAACAAAACTGAGAAACTAAAGATTTGGTGTTGCGGTTTGGGGTTGTATCTTTCATTTACCTGTACGATGAAACCGATGTTTTGTAATAGATGATGCGAGTCTCTGCGTTTCTATTATAATAAGCATGTACTAACAGTCATTTTTTCTCACGTGTTTCATTATCACTTAAGACTGTTTCTGATGGTTGTCCTCGGTTTTAAAACTGGGATAGCTAGCATGGCAGGTTTATGGGCTCAAAATTTGTCCAAGGGAGGTTTTCTTTTATATTATGGTGTTGCAGAGGATATTTAAGAGTCTTTTACCCAACGAACCTTTAAGTTCCGAAGTTATTACATTTTCTACCCTGAAGTTGAAAAAACTCTCCAAACACCTTTTTCCAACTTCATTACAAAAACTACCTTAAATCTTTATAATTCCATATTTGCCCTTCCCATCCAACCGACTAGTTGTCTTTTTTTTTTTTCACGGTTCTTCTTTGAGTACCTTTGAAAATAGGGTTTTCCCCAACTGGTCTTCTTCTTCTTTCACCTGCTAATTGGTACGCCTCTCTCTCTCTCTCTATTTCTCTCTACCAAAACTAAGTTTTTTTTTTTTTTCCTTTTTTATGATCAGATACTATAACTTAGTTAACTAAAATCAAGAGAAAGAAGTCTAAGGCAACAAAAGAGAAGCACATTATGCATTATTCTATCTGTGGAGGATCAGAGCATACAAAGAAGTCTTGTGGTAGTGATGTTTCATGAGGAGAATTGAGTTTTTTTTTTTTTTTTTTTGTTGGAACTACCTAGTTTATATGTAGGAGGTTCATCAACAGTTCTTTACTGTTGTTGTTGTTTAGACTCCAAAAAAATATCTTTTATTGTTAATGTTGTTCTTTACTGTATACAAAATTGGATCAATGCTCTGTTCCAATTGATGTTCCATTTCTCGTATGCTCTTTAGGTTAATTAAGTTAATTAATAGTATCGGATCATTAAAAAGAAAAAAAAAACTGAGTTTTGGTAGAGAGAAATATAGAGGGGGAGAGGGAGTGGAGGGAGAGAAAGAAGCGTACCTAAGAAAGAAGAGGAGGAATAGTTGGGGAAAGAGAAAAAAAAAATCCTAAGTAGCCGGTTGGATGAGAAGGGCAAATAGGGAATTAGTAAGATTTTGGGTAGTTTTTGTAAAAAAGTTGGAAAATAAAGGTATTTGAAGAGTTTTTTCAACTTCAGGGTAGAAAATGTAATAAATTTGGAACTTTGGGGTCTAAAGGGTAAATGACTCGATATTTAATGGGTCTTTTTATTTTCTAACTTAAGACATTTTTTAATTGACTGTTCTCTTATTTTCGCTCGTGCTTTACGCTATGGTTATTTGTGTTTTTTCAATTTGTAAATTGCCCCACTGGGTTGCATGTCTTAAAAGAATTGAGAAGGGGAAGAACAACCAGTTAGGTGTTTTATACCCTATTTACGCCTACTTTTGGAGCCCTTACAAAAATCAGCTCTTAGATCATTTTTATGTGGGTGAATGAAAAGATGCAAGTGGAGTGTAAGAATAAGATAGATGGTATTAAACACCTTGTTTATTCTACAACACCATTCACATGGAGCTGATTTTGATCTAAATGATGAGGGGATTATCCTCACAGAAATTTCTTCCAAGATCATTTGCACGCGGTCCCCAAAAGGTGTAAGCAGTGAAAGAATAAGGTTGAACATGTGAAAGAATAAGGTTGAACATGTTAAAGTGTGTGGAATAAGTAGAGTTGATTTACGCAATGAATTTTTTTTAGGTTAGTTTTTTATGTTATATCTTATAATACAATTCAGGATGATGGGGCAATTCTGTCCTATTTCGACAAATTGTTTGTATCAAGCACAACAGGGTTATTTCTTACAACGACAACGAGGCATATTTATTTTAAAGACAAAAACGCCCTTAAGTTTCGAAAATACCGGATATGTCCCGTGGTAGTAAATGACCAAAATAACCTTAGTTTATTTTTTAATACCATTATACCATTTAACATCTTTATTACATAAATGACTAAAATAGCCTTATTATCTTTTACGAAATACCGGGCGTGTCCCGTGGCCATAGTTATTTATTTACACCTGATTTACACTTGACGGTGGAGTCGCGTGGAGTGGATCCAAAGGTGCGCGCACGAAGCGCGCATGAGGGCAACGCGCGTAGCGCGTTTGGACATTCAACCCACGCGCGCGAAGCGCGTGTGGAGAGAATGGACAAGATTTTGAGCCGTGCCGGAGGCACGACGATATACCTAGTCAGTTACAAGTTACAACAGCCATTATTTTATTGAAAAAGCATAAAAATAATACAATTTTTTTTTTTTTTTTACTTTTGCATGAAAATTTTAACACTGTTATTTTATGATATAATTGCCATTATTTTCTATAATAACGATAGTTTTAAATGTTTTTTTTATGTAACACAAATGTCAATTGGGCTTCAAAATTATTATGTACACAAACATTAAATCTAGGACAACTTGTCCACGGTTTAGAGCGGTCAAACAGACTTGATTTTCATCCCAGGTCTTGGTCCTCTTGGGTAGGAAGCACGGACGTTTCGTATCGTGTGTCCCTGAGAAAGCCTGTTGCCTGTGTGTGCTTCCTAGCCTCTTGCAGAACATGTGGGCTGCTATTGGTAATGAAACTTGGACTTAAGTCAGATGGAAATTGGAAATCTGGATAGAAAGAGGGTCTATCGGACCGGACCGGCGGTCCGACCGAGGTCCAACAGAAGATTTTTGGTCCGGTTCATGTAGAAACAGTTTAAAATTTTGAACCGACGGTTTTTCTGAAACCGACGGTCCAACCAGTGAACCAACCCACCGGTTTGAAAAATAACCGATTCTTGCCCTTAACCATTGATTGTATCGGAAATCGAATCTTAGTTGTTTCCATTCCTTCATTGTTTCCTTAATTATTTGTTTCCTTCGATCATCGGTTCGATTTTGATAACATTGATCGATGCAACCGCAATTGAAGAAGAATCTCTTTTGCCACAACGTCCCCTATTGAAAGCAATAACTGTTATCCCAACAACTGAAATCAGAGGTCTTGTAAATTTTAATTACTATTTAAAAAATATTTTAGAATTAAAGACATTTTTTGATTGACCACTCATGATCTGCTCTCATTTTTATTCTAGCTCTATGCTTTGGTTACTTTAGCTCGTGGCATCCTGATTACTTTTATAAAGATCAAACGTAACTTCTTTGCCCCGCCATCTCCCTTATCCGTCCCTACCGCTGCTTTAAATAATTGCGACTACGACGCTGTTTTAAAATAATTGCGATAAGGATTTGGAAAAGACGATGACGACGATTTATTATTGTTTACATGTTCACTTCATGTGAGTCACGATTTTTTTTTTTAGATTAGATTTCCTTCTTCATATGTTTTTATATATAAGTTAAAGATGATAATTTTACAGACCCACCTCACCTGCCAAGCTAGGGCAGTGGACCGGTGGTAATATCCCTCACGCAAGAGCTCGCTTACGTAGAAGTTTAATAGTAGAGAAGGTTTTGAACACCTGAAATTCAGGTGTTGGCCGGCAAAACTGACCCGTTTGCAAGCGTGATTTAAATAATTGAGCACCATATCTACCTCTTTTTTATAAAACTCACGTTGTTCTTGTCTTTGAAAAATTCAATCTACTATGACATGACTCGCTTATTATCTATACCACTAAAAAAAAAAAAAAAAAAAAAAAAAATTTTTTGACATAAAACGTTTGTCAAATTTGACAAGATTTTAAATTCACTGTCAATTGGGGTGGGTGGAGATTTCTTCGAATTGTGACCTTTACTGTACTATTGATTTTCAATCACTAGATGATAGGATTATAAGTTTTAGAATAAGCTAATATTTGGTGATGATGATCTACATAGTGAGGAGAACATCCTCACTGAAAATCAACCATTGGATCATCTTCATATGAGCCCCACAAACTTAGATAACTCTTGGATCACGGGACCTAGGTTATTCTAAAAGTGCAAGTTGGGATCTTGCCTATGTCTTAAAGGGGTAAATAGGATAATGCAAAATTAATGGTCGATTTAAAATCAATTCAAATGTTATTCATACAATTCAAGCAACAACAAGTGAACTAATCGAATTCTAAGTTAATCTTAAACATTACTGAACTAAATAATGATTAACAAAAATAATTATTATCTAACAAGCATAGTTAATTATCATAAATAATGTAGATTTAAGTGCAAAGCATAATGTAAATGACATAATGTAAAGTGGTTCAGCCAACCGCCTATATCTACTCTTCGGAAATCAACTCCTGTTGAGTTATTCTAGAATCCACTAAGTTCAATCAGTTTATTGGGTTAAAAAAAAACCTTTACAATCACAATCCTAGTTTTACACAAAAACTAGACACCTACACAAGGTTAATTGTAATGGTCCTAAAGACCCTAATCCTACACAAGGATAATGTTATTGAGTCCTGCATAATAACTCAATGCACAAATTCACATACCCTACACAAAGATAGGGGTGAATGAGTTCTACACAAAAATAATTCATTAAACCAACATAAACAAGGTTAAATATTTGGGCTCAAGAACTCTTACAAGTTTGGTAGTCTTATTGATGCACATTGATGTCTTCTCTTTAATCTTCAAGCTCTCCATTGTTAAAGACATCTTCCTCCTTGCTATTCTTCTTTACTCCAAGCTCTTGATGTTGAAGTGTTGAGTATGGTGGAGTGAATGTGTGTTTAATGCTTTGGTCTTGAGATTAGAAGCTGAGAATATCAATTTGGCACCCTCTACTAATCTCCTAAGATTTCTTTCACAAACTCTAAGTCCTAGGTTTCTAAACCAAACTTTAGAACTCGATATCACTTTGTCTAGAAGATAGGTGAAAGAAGATGTTTGATTTCCATGGAACTAAAGTTTGAATCTCAAAATGAGTGATTCAATCATTCTCCAATGGAAACCAAAAATCTCTAATGCTCTCAAAAGGTCTATCAATATGTGAGGCAAAGCATGGACCAAAACTACCAAAAAATGGCAAAGGCAAGGCTTGTATATACAGAAAAATAGGGTAGAAATCGCGTATTGTTGGTGGGTCTTCGGCAGTTGCGTGAACCTACCGACTACAAATGTCAAATTTCTCCCAACGGATCTTTATATAGCCGTTATTGGGCCTCGGCAGCTGCCTAAGCCACGCACTTAGACATGCAAGCCCCATTAACAACAACCTAAAATTATATGTTAGCAGCCTTCGGTAGCTACTAAAGGTGTCATCGAAGCCTGTCGAAGGGGCCACCGAGCACCACCTGGACCAACACTCTATCCTAGACAGTTTTGCTACTATCGGCAGCTGCAGTAGGACTTGCCAACATAAGTCAAACATGAATATCCTGCCTATTTTCGATCCGTTCTCTTTGGTGTATTTCGGCACACTTAAGGGGAAAAATATTTAGCTATTTCGGTGTATTTTCTAGCCACCTAAGTGATGTTTTGGTCACTCAATTACCTGTATGGGTCAAGCCAATCCATCATACCAATTTGGCTCCGATTCTTCGTTTATGATGTGTTTGACTACCAATGATCGTACGAAATTGACAAATCATAGCATTAGCATATTCGATCCCTCATCTATATAAGTACGAGGAATGATACTTTGTTAAAAAGCCCAATATGAATGATCCAAAAGTGGGAGGACGAATTCCTCACCATTTAGATCATCCCTATTTAAAACCACCCCATATTCTAAAATTTCTATCCCAATAAAAAGTTGGTTTATATAGAGAGGAAGGATACTTTGCTCAATGATAAAATGCCTAATGTGTGCCCAACTATGTTGTGGGACACACAAAAAGTTGATGCAATGGTGTGAGGAGGAACTCCTCACCAATTAGATCATCCACATATAAATCACCCTGTACTAAAATTTTTAACCCAATAAAGTTTAAGATTAACAATATTTAAGGACGACCTATAAATCACCCAACTAATGAGGATTGAAGCTTTTAGAATGATACAATTTTTGGGGAGGATAATCTACATGTTGAGTAGGTCATTTAAAACATATTGAGAATTTTGATATTGGGCAAAGTATCCCAATAATAGATCATCAGAATGATATGATTTTTGGGGAGGATGATCTATAAGTTTATTTGTACCAAAAAAATGTATAGAGAATTTTAAATCAATGGTTGCTATGTAAATTGTGAGCTACACTGTGAATTGATATACTCACTGTTGTATAAAATATAAAGATAGATCAACCAAAAATCCTCTTTTGTGAGGTATATTGACTGTTTGCCCCCATCTACTTTTCTTTTATCTAAAATATATTTTATTACTATTTAGTTATTTTTTTTAACAAATAATAATATTTTAATTAGTCTTTTTTTGAAACTCGTGTGCATCTTTTACTTTTATGTATTACCAATGTCACCTTATTTCTTAATTTATAAAGGTGGATAGTTAGTAAAAAGAGAAAGTCTCTTTAAATCATTAATCAAATTTTTTTGATAAAATTTATATTTCTGGATAGCATTCATCGAGACCTTCGCGTCAGCGCAGAGCTTTTTATTTATTTTTTCTCCTAGATCGGATTGATTTGAACCCTTGACCTCTTTATATCGATACCACATTGAATAACCACTTGCTCTAAAAAGTCAACTTTTTAGATATTCACATATATGTATGGGCCCATTGTCCCTACTCATGTTAAGGTAACAAACCTTATTTATATTGCAAAGTTAGCTGCAATTTCATGGTTGATGTTACTTAACCATCTTTTTTTGGTCGGATAAATTGATCATTAACCTTTAAATGAAGAACATAAAGAACAAAATCAATCAAGTACAAATTGTATAGGGTGCTGAAATTCTGATAAACTTTCAATAGTACTTAAAATCATCCTACATTTTATCTACAATCCTACGGCTACTAATCCATCGTACCCATATACGGTACGTAAATAATAATAAAAACACGTGTCAAAATGCTAAACGTACATTACAGTATCATATGTTTCTTGCCACAAAGAGCTATAAGCATGATCTTCCAATTGAACTCCATAGTAAAATTGTGAATAATCTTTCAACTCACCAAATTCTACAATCCCAGAGCCAATCTCATCTGTAAATGTATCCATATACCAATTCCCCATATCATCACTAGGAGAAGAAGTACAATCCATCTCCATGTCAACCCAATCAAAATTCTCCATGTGGCACGACACCGAGCACTCATCGGATCGATTATCCTCATAATTTTCATAAATACCCACCATCTCGTCGGGTTCGTAAGTTAAACTATGATTAACAATCATTTTAGGATCAATCTCCGCTTCTAATGATCGAATAACGCTTCCAAGTCTCTCATCCTCGGCCTCGTTTTCATTCGATTCATCTAGTAAGGCTTTAAGGAGTGTTTCGTCGACCTCCGGAACCTCTAGGGTTTCAATTTCGATGTCATCGATAACGTATTCCAAGTTCTCAGATGACATAGATGCCATTTTTATGAACAAAGAATATGAAGAAGAATAAGAAACAATTAAGGATCGAGAAAAAAGAGATTTCAATAAGAAGCTTGTTGTTTAGAAAACAAAGGAAAAAATATAGGGTTCAATAGATAAGAAGCTTGTCGAGATAGACTAAACTAGGGTTTATGTATGTATATATAAGATTATGTAAGATAGGAAGAAGTTTGAGTTACATCTTTATATAAGTAAAATAAAAGAGGATAACTTGGTGTGTTCAAAGAAGAAAATCATGTGCACCTAATTCTTCAAAAAAAAAAACACAAAAGAAGAAGAAGTTAGGTACCATCTTACTCTAAATTTGAGTACCATTTGAGAAGATTGATTTGCTGCTAAAACCACCACTAAAACTGCCATTAATGGTAGTCTTAGTGATTTTAGAGAAGATCGAAAGGACCCCACTAGAGGAATAATCATGGATTGGAGATCTAGAGATTTGTGGGATTAATTGGCGGTTGAGATGATGTATTTGATTTGAACTAATCAATGGTGAATTTTGTTGATTGAAGGAAGTTAAGAAGAAGAAGAAGAAGAGAAAGAGAAGGAAAAGAAGAGCTGATGAGAAGAAGAAGAAGAAGACATTGAAAGAAGAAGAAGAAGAAGAAGACATTGAAAGAAGGTTTGATTCTGTTGAAGACTGCCATGGATTCTTTCTTTTTGTGTTTCTCTTTCTCTTCTTAATTATTTTTGGGTAAATGGAGTTTTGTTGACAATGCCACGTGTCTCAATATTTTCATTAGTTGANCATGTAAAACCCGCCAAATCAAGTATTTAAATGTTGACTCGGCCTCGAATTTGGTCAAATTCAATTGACTTGGTCAAACTCATGAGTCAACTCATTAATTTTGCATATAAGGTTTGGAGATTTGGGTTCTAATTGTCCGATTCGACCGATTCAACATTAAATTACATGCAAATGATTTGGAGTCGAAAAGTGAGAAAATTATTTATTTATTGCTTTTTAACTTGTGATTAGTGAGGAACTAAATTGAAGGTGATAGGGTTTTTCTTTTTTTTTCTTTTTTTCTTGTGTGGCATATTGTGACCACTCAACAACCAGCACTATGGTGTGCACATGCAAATAATGCAGATGGTGGTGGGATGATGAACCAAAAACAAGGTAAGTGATGAAAGGTGTTAGGTTTTGATCTCCACAATATCTTCTTATCTGTAAATGGGTGGTGAATCAACACCCATGTGATAGTGTGCCCCTCCATTCTTCTTCAATGTACCTACCCTTCCTTCTAGGGGTAATGCTACGTAAACACTCGATCGGGTGTTTTTATTTTAAACACCGACTTGTGGGGCCCATATAGATACATTTCAAGCGCTAAAATTTTGTGAGGTTGTTCTCCTCACTATGGGCAACATCTTCACAAAAAATCAGCTCATTCTAAAATTTTCAACCCCATCAAAATCCGAAATTTTAGAATGGGCTGATTTTTTGTGAGGATATGTTTCCCATGGTGAGGAGAACAACCTCACAAAATTTTAGCTCTTGAAGTCTATCTACGTGGGCCCCACAGGCCAGTGTTTAAAATAAAAACTCCCGATCGAGTGTTTATGTAGCATTACCCTCCTTCTGGTACCCATTTTGTTACTTCTTGTATTAATTGATAAAAAATAAAAAATAAAAAAGTTATTACTATACATTGAATTTTTCCCAAAATCCTAATTATCAATGATAAATTCTATTTCTACCCCACCACTTTCAATAACCATTATCAATTATCATGAAGCTTAATTTTCATTCTTACTCTTCTATAGTAATTCGATATTTGGCAAAAATAAGGCATAATATAAATTTGAAGGCCGCAGGTATTTTCATATAATTTTATGTCGACACAACTTTTGGCAGAATAATTCGGCGGTCACCTAGAACTGTTCGACATTACAACTTTCATAAAATAATCTATCGGTTGTGAAAAACAATATACTACTTTATGATTATGTTGCCGGTTTATCATAACAGACAAGTAGGGCTGCACATGGTGCGGTTTTAAATTCGGTTTGAACCGAAAAAAAATACCAACAAACCATAAAACCAAAAAACTCAAAACCCGAAAAACCGCAAAAAACTGATATTTATGGTCTGGTTTTGGTTTCATGTTTTCAAAAAACTAAAAACACCGAAACCGTACCAAAAACTCCGAACCGAAAGACCAAAAAACAAGAAAAAAACCCGCACATATACCTATATAGTATACACATGCATTATTATGTATAAATATACATGCTAACTTATGAAAATATGAATTAAGGAGCCTGACTCTTAATATAATCACAATTTTATAAGTCAATGTATCTATGTCAATTTGTATCCTATATGTAGCAATACATATGTGTAATGTGTGTTCTCAAATTTATATATATTTATTAATTTATTTATAATATATTTATTATTTTGTATAATTATTTATTGTGAAAAATTCAATTGTGGACATACCATGATTAAAATCACGTTGTTGAGGAGTGTGCCCCACCAAAAAAAATTTAAACTCCAACATCTAATGCCTATGAGGAAATTGAGTGCCCTACCAATTATTAAGATTTTAGTCTATTGTGCCTTAGTTTTTTGTAAAATTAGAATTTGACCAACTCAGTTCTTAACACGTACCCCACAAGCTTTTAGGCGTACCAAAGAAATTTATAGTGCTTTGTAATTTTCTCCTTAAAAAAATAGATGACCTATAAATTACCTTATAATTATTTTTGATTGACATAATTTTTGGTAAGGATGATCTTCTCATATTAAATTTAATAATTTTTACAAAAAAAGAGAGAGAATTAATAATTAATTAAGATGGTTGAACACTTAGATATTTTTTTTTCATGTTTAAAATTTAAATAAATATTTAGTTATTATCAGTTTTTCATTTTTTAAGTTTGAACGAACTTTAATTTTTTATGATGCAAGTGCTCTAATTATATCATGTTTTAGTTTAAGTTTAAATGATCAATTGATAAATGTCATAAGTTAATTTTGTTAATCTAGTTAAACTTTAGTTTTGGGACGGTGCTATTTGAACATTGATACCAATGTTACAATTGTAACATTTGATCTCAATGTTCAAATAGCATTTGTCCTTAGTTTTGAATGATTTGTCCGTTAAAAGAATCGAAAACTCCTAAAAAAATCCGAAATTTAGAAAAAATAGAAAAATCCAAAAAATCTAAAAAACCGATGGTGTAGTTTTGGTTCTAAAAAAAAACCACCATAGTTTGGTATGGTTTTGGTCCTCCTAAATTAATTAATAGTTTGGCTATGGGTTTGACAAAAAATCCAACCAAACCGAACCGTGTGCAGCCCTACCGACAAGTCATTTTATATTATCAGCTTCATGAAAATTACAATTAAAATTTTTTGTTGTGTCGATTTAGTATAAAATTGTGTAGAAATATCAATGGTCAAATTTAAAATTTATAGGAAACATGCAATTCGTTTATTAAACGCTAATGCATGTGGTATGTTGGTTTGCAAAAGACTTCCCCTTTGGATTTAGGGCAAACTTGTTGACTAGATAGATGTTCATGAATCCCTAATTCCCAGGCACATTAGTGTTCATGCATGAATCACTAATTTTGAGTTATATTGATGTTCCCAGGAGGTAGCTAAGATATTTGTAAAAGCCGAGAATAAAGAGTACTTTCATGTTCATTTTAATCGTTTTGCAAATCATCTACCACTTCGAAAAGTAGGATGTTCATGAACAAGTCTGACCCAATACTCTAGTTAACTTCATGGCACCAAGTCACTAAAGTAGAGATTTGGTGAAAAATTAGTTAAATTTATAACTAGTTTTCCACCAAATTTCTGGTCCCCACAAAATTCCTACCTGAAATCTTTGATCAGACTATAAATTTTTCAAGGGGAGGGGTCAAATGCCACTGTTGTGCCCTCAAATATAGAGGAAGACAATCTAAGGACTAATTTTTTGTTAAAACAATCTATATCTATTTATTCTATTATTAAAAAGGAAGCAACCCTACATAAGTAGTTACATGCTAGTTTTTTCAACCACTTTAACTCACACACGCATCGTATGTAAGCAGGCTCGTTCTATTGAAAGACAACCCGTTCAAAAACTTTTAAACCCCCCTCAAATCAGCCTATTAAGACAGATTTTTGAGGCATCAATTTAACTGTTGGTTTGCAATCAACTCTCGAAGTTTAAAGTAAACTGATTTTCGAATATGATAGTGATACTATTTTCATGGTGAAGAGAACATCTTCACCTAAAATGAGCCCCTGGACTCTTAACATCTAAGGACGAGATGCCAACAAAATAAAAAATATTGGGTGATTTGCTAATAAGATCAATTAATTAACTGCCTCAAACAAAAAACAGAATTTTTCCCTTATTTGTACAGTACATATATCATATCAATGAATCAATGAATCAATGATATCATTCGTATCACAAAAGAAAATAAAAGAATCAATGATATCATCATCTAGGGTTCCACTCTAGAAACAAAAGTATAAGGAGCTTAGTGCATGTTGCTTGATTTGGTGGGTCATAAAACAAATTCACATATATGTAGGATTACAAAGAAAATCACTTTGCTTTCATTAGTTTTAATTGGTATCCCAAATCCTAGGGTTTTGGTTGGTTGAGTGAAAGAACAAAATCCATAAATTAGGGGTAAAGACTTAAGTTTAGTGTTGATTGTCATTGGGTAACCCAAATTCTAGGGTTTTGCTTGGTAGAACGGTCACATCTTTACCTTCTATCCTACAATAATTGCCAACACAACCCCACTTTTGGAGAGACATTTATAACTAAAGGTTTTCATGACAACTTATTTTTTAGTGAAATATCCCCTGATATTCCACCCACTCAAACCTAAAACCTCACCCACTCCTTTTGTTTAACACTTCAAAATTCAAAGATTCTTTCAATAACAAAGCTAATAATAATCCAGGCAGCTTATACTGATAATCCAGGCAGCTTATACTCACAAATTTTACATTAGACCTAGGGTACCCATATATCTTGGAAGGGAACTGAATCAGAACCGATTTTCGTAATTTTGGTTCCACATATTTCAGTAACAAAATCGTTTGTATTATAACCAGTTCCAATTCTGAGTACTGTGATATCCGATGGAATGGAATTGGAACCAAACCAATTGGAATTGGAAACGACTTTCAACGATAGATTTTTTTTTCCCCTTCGAATTTCTATTGTTTTTTTGCATTTTTCATTAAGAATTAAATATTAAAGAATAAGAACCAAAATGCCACAAACCGACCTGGATGAAAACTGATTATCTCTGTTCTATTTCCACCTAATTTCGCAACTACGAATTAGTTATGATTTTATTTATGATTCGAACATAAATCATAATTGGTCTAGTGAAAAGCTATATCTTATCGGTATGATCTTATAACGACATGTAAATAAAAAATTAATAAAAAGTTAAAAAAATAGTCAAGTATATACATGAAAATGATTAAACGTATCAATAATCAATCATAATTATAAGATACATTTATCATAATTAATTATATTAAATGGTCTCTCTGTTGCCATGGAGACATAATTGATGACTCATTAGACATTAGCAACTTCCGTGTCTTCCTCTAAGTTCAAATAAATCTAGATCTTAACTCGTAAGTAATTTTAATTAAATATTATCTTAGTGGAAAATTAAATTATTAATTAAGTCAATAATTTCTTCTGATTTCTTGGGGGGTGACAGTGAGATTAAATTTAAAAATACCCAAATCTTAATTTGATTTCTTAGACCAAGAACATGATTTGAATTTGAGATTTGCCGCCACTTCATTAGCAAGCAAATTCAGGTTTGATTGAGTAAAAAGCTTACCAAACTAAAACAATAGTTAAAATATATGATTATACTTTATTATTAGCACTTAAGTGCGTGTTTAAAAACTTAATCCGGATCAGCCGAGTCAAGACGGTTTGACTCGTCTCGACAAGTCGACATTGAACAATTAAGCCTGCTTGTCAGACTTAAAAATCATAGGGCACATACAATGAACTTGATGATTACCTAATTAATTAATAAAAATGAGTAACAAGCACGTGCAATGCATATAATGAAAAATAATAGAGAAATTAGAAGAAAATACAACCACTAACGGCTCGAAATCATTGCGGGATTTAATTTGGCGAGATGAATAGCATTTGCGGGACTTGATTTGTGTCATTAGGGCAAGGCCAATGCATGCCCTTAAACATCAAATCCAGCAACTTTGTAAGGCTAGTGGGTACCCTTGTACCTCAGTACCCGCACTTGGTCCGGTAGTTTGAGGTATGCGTGCGGGTATAAGGGTACCCGCAGAAGATAGCAGCGACGCAGAAGTTATCTGCGACAACGGTTGTCGCAGTTCACTTCTGCGACAGCTCGCAGAAGTTATCTGCGACAAGCCGTGTCGCAGAAGTGAACTGCGACAGCTCGCAGGTAACTTCGGCGAGCTCCCGCAGGAATTTCTGGCGTAATTTTTAGAACGTTATGAATTCAAAACTCATAACGGTTATATTTTTTTACCTATATAAACC
>MVGT01001169.1:33492-76771 GCA_002174775.1 Macleaya cordata
CAGAGAGTCAAACCGTTTCTTGAACTTGGGGATATGGAAGTGGAGACTGTTCTTCTCCAGGACCCTATTTACCACGATTGAGAACATATTGGGTCTTGTTTCTTGTATATTAGTAGTCTTAGTTTTTCTTTTTCTTAGATTTTTATTAGGGTGTCGCATGTCCTTTTTGCATATATATCTTGTTCTATCTTATTACAGGGAATGCTATTTTCATATCTAGCATTGCTCATCAGGTACACTCTCTTATTCCTGCTCTTTATTTTTGTCTTCTGTGTAACATGTGTTACTGTGGTGTCATATTCTCAACATTGAGGACAATGTTTGATTCAGGTTGGGGAGTGGGGATTTCAAATGAAAATGAGATGCAGTTTTAGTAGTTTTTAGTTCTCATTAAAAAAAAAAAAAAAAAAAAATTCAAATTCAAATTCAAATTCAAAGATGTACTTTGTAACTTGTAACATTTTTTTCCTTGCTTACCATTAATGCTAGGGTTTGGACTTGAAGATATCCAAGGCAGATTATATCTATACAAGCAACATCCAGGGATCCCACTATTTTTTATTTTCTTAGGCATCTAAATAAGATTCATGTGAATTAAACCCTGAATTGCGTAAGATGTTCAACCTTAAGAATATTAATATGAGCTAATCTTGATTGTACATCAAGTCAGACCTTCATCTCAAATTCAGCTCACGTTTTTAGCTAAATATTCACTTTAAGTCTAATTCTACCGAGAGTAAAAATATTCAAACAAGCACACGAATCAACGAGACAAAGATAGGCCGTCAAGAATGGAGAGGAGGTAAGATTGGCAGTTGGCGCAAATGCGAAAATTCATGGTTTTATCATGTGTTTGTAGATGATTGATGAGGGCATCTAATAACAAATATTTAGTGGGATTTGCAATATGCTTACAAAATAAAAAAATCTAAAATTTTTTATTTATTTTTTTCTAATTTATAGAATTTTAATTAGCACCTACAAGAACCGTGAATTTTCGCATTTGCGAATATTCACGGTGTACCAAGCAGGGCTATATGCCAATTCAGGTGCCCTAAAAGATATGCCTGACAAAAGAGCATTCCAACTGAATGATCATTGCCAACTTTGATTGCTTCAGGTCATGTGTCACTTCTACATACTCTGCTTCCATAGTAGTAGAACAAAGAATTTCAAACGTCGACTTTTAACTAAAACACGAATTATGGTTCGTTTTTCTACTGACGGTTTCAACTATAAACCAAGCACTATATATTCGTCTGAGCAAGATGCGACTTTAAATGAAATTCACAAGAATAAGCAGTTCCTCCCATTTTTTTTTTCTTCAATCAAGTCACACCTGCAGAATCAATCTATCTAAAATTTCACTTCATTGTATCCAAAAATCTATGTCAAAATTGGTTGGGTTACCTCTTAAATCCATTGACTGCATGTGAGATCCGAACGAGTGCAAACCATAGCATACACATCATATTATTTGCCACACAAAAATATGGAACTAAAACCTTATTATCAGTTATTATCTGTAGAGGTCTTTTCTGTAAGTCCTAATTCCTAAATACTTCATATCAAAGCTACAGATCAGGAAATAAAAGCAGCTTCTCCCAAAATGTTGTTTCAGATTATTGGCTCTGAGTGTTTCTGACAGCAATAACCATAATGCATTTATCTAAAAATCTTATTACATAGAGCGTTAACAAATTCTAAAAGATTTGTCATTGTCAAGGCTAAATATTTCATGAATTAGAGGAATTCTGAGACTTGTATCCAAGATTATCGCTGGAAATGATGATTTGAGAATTTGTCTGCATAAAAAAATGTGGCTTAAGCATGCGAAAGTTAACAATGAAAAAGTTTGCGACAGTTAACAACGAAAATGTTCTTAAATGGAATGAATGAGTAAGAAAAACTTGCACAATTTCACTATATGATGAATCAAGTAGTAGTCAAACAATAACTACTGATCCAAACATGGGAATAGATTTACAAGGAATGGCGATGACAGAGTTCTACTAATGTACAACTATAGATAAAGAAACGCAATATAACCATTTACAGAAATATGAGAAGGTAACAACCAAATAACAAGATTCACCACGTAGAGTATCAGAGTTTCCGTGCAAAGTGAAATATAATTTGAGCAAGAGAGGGCAAAAACAAACAACGTAAACTCACATGAGTTGAAGGCCACCTTTTGCATGCATTATACTCTCCAACAAAATTTCTCTCAACGCTCTGCTTCTAAATCACTCCTAGGAATCTTATTATTCAAGCATGCCTCGGCTGGTCCTTTTGGAATCCGTTGATGAATCTTCATTGTGGAGTCACAAGCATCCACAGAGAAATTTTGTTCCTTATAACCAGGAGATTCCTTACCATGGCTAAAACTGGAAGGAGAATCAATTCAGATCATTTCAAGTGTAGGAGTATATGGAATTGGTGAGTTTAGGGATTCCTCGCTGGAAGAATCGGATTTCCAACAATTATCTGTTTCATTAACTGTTGATCCTGAATCATCCTTATATTTGTTTGACCTTTTTCGAGATACGACATGCTTTAGTATCCTCTTCGCAATGCCTTTCACGTTTCCCTTGCCTGAACTCCCTATCTCATTTCTCCCAGGGGTTAAGCACTCCTCTTCTTTAAACCCTTTGACAGCCTCAAAATTTAGTATGCTCAGCGGCGTCGGCGCAATGCCTTTCGCGTTCCCCTTGCCTGGACTCGCTATCTCATTTCTCTCAGGGCTTAACCACTCCTTGTCTGCTTTCAACCCTTTGACAGCCTCACAAATGTTGTCATCCATGATAATTTTCAATTTCGTGCCCCTCTCATTGACTGCCCGTAGGTTAACACGTGGTGTGGGAACAGGAGAGCTGATTCCGGAATCTTCCTTTGTCTGAGTCCTATGAAATGCCAAATTCATCTTCTGCATTACCCTTCGAACTGCAAGGAGTGGCTTTGATCTGTTTCCATCAGCATTTTCATCACTATTGCTGTTACTATTTTGAATGGATCCAGATGCCGCTGAGCTGTCAGTAGAAACATTATTCTCTCTATGGATTTCAATATCAGATAGCCTACTCTTTCGTCTTCTAGGCTCCCATATTTGGGGAACATCACTTCCTGGGTGATGAACCCATATCCCGGTCCGTTCTTGACCTTCAATGTTGATTGGTTCAAATTCATCTGCCACTTTTCGAGCCTTTACTGAAGATACAGCTGAATCAGAGCCTTCCTGAGCAGTTGCAGTAGAGTTTGTGCTTTCTTCCTTGTTTGCTGGCTCCTTGAAATGAAGCTGTCCTCCTTCCTCTTCCTGTTCAACATCTTTCTTATATTCAGGCAGCTCTAATATTGAATGTTTTCAAGTCATAAGACAAACTTACGTACCTTCCCATTGGCATCAAGAACAGTTACTGCAAGGTGCAGCCTTCCCATTTTAATGTTTTGAAGAGGCAACCACATGTCATGCCTCCGCATGCTCCTAAAATCAGTGATATTTATGGAACAATCCCTGGAATAATATGGAAATATGTATACTTAGACAAGAGGCGTAAAAAGTGTAAGAAAGGTGCTTCATTACATGGCATAAACACAAATCAATGTTTTTTCTAATACGCAAAAACCCAAAAAAATGCTTTCCTTATAATCCATCAAAACTGAATGGAAGAATGAACGTTAAAAAAAAGTGACTTTAGAAACTAGAATATCAAAATCTAAACCTAGAGAAAAAACTGTCCAACTAGAACTAAACTTCACCAGAGAGCTGCCAAGTTCCCAGCTTAACAAATGCATCTGGATGCTGGAGTTATAGTTGTTATATACAATCCTTCAGACTTGCCTCATCAAGGGCTGGTCTGGCCAATCCAGACAATACATCTGAACACGACTCTTTGGATTCTCCTATGAATTGCTGTGATCTATTTTCTTTAGTTTTCTAACAGGAAAAGTGCAAAACAAAAATACTGCTTGTCCCAAGCAGAAGCCCACTACTGGCTGAAACTTGCCACGAGAGTAGCTGGGATGGTGAAACCCCTTTGATTCCACCACCTTAGTTGCTTCATGTTATAATAAATAAGTAAATAAATAAATAAACAGCATTCTTGAGTACATTCCGAGAATTCTTGAGGTATATTTCCTGAAATTCTGTTCCCCATATTAACCACGAGGTAGAATCTAACTTGGCTAACTCCCAAAATTCAGATGTTTGGAAAGATTCAACTTTGTGATCAATGACATTGTGAAGACTGGTGACGTGGCTATCATCATCTATCCAAATTTTTTTCCTGATGGTCCAAAATCAGTGAAACGTTGAACACATCCAATAAATTGAGAAGTTCAGGTGGTGTCCACTCAAGAAGGCAATATTTTTGGACAGTCTGGATTAAAGAACATACAGACACCTGGGTGGCATAAACACCACAACCAGTTGATAGTCTGCTCATCTTACAGTTACAGTTGAACAATGTGGAAGTAGCCTTGCGTGTGGGCTCATGCAATTTTGTTTTCCCTTTTTTTGAGGCCGAGGCAGAGGGCTGCTGTGTTGTGAGATTCAAAATTGCATTGCTTATGTCCAATTTCATATATATGCATATAGTTCTGTTAGGAAGTTAGAAGCAGACCCAAGGGTATCATCACGGAAGTGGTCCTTGTCACAAACTTCAAGAGTCAACACATTTGGTGATTCCCATGTACAGATAGGGATCCTGAATTCCTCTAGCCATTTTGGAGATAACGTTTTCTTCTGAGTCTTTGTTCGGAATCTGTAAGGGCCAACTTGTCCTTTTACATAGGGATCAGCTAATCCTGCAAGATAGCATCAGTAAATGCCAGCTCTCCTGAAAGTTGGTAGAGTCATAGTTCAGAGCAAAACCAACCATTTGAATCTGAGGGTTGCATGTCAGCTCCTTCAACGATTTCCACCTTCGCATATGCAATAGGGTCTTTTTCATCCACAGAAAACCAATTTTCTAAAGGAAAAAAAAGAAAAGAAAAGAAAAGATAAGTACAACATCATAAATTAACTTGACCCCTTCATAACAACTACTAAATAATTCAGAAATTTATTGCAGCACTTCAACAAATTTTCTTCCCCCTTTTAGTGATAAACTCAGAAAAGCATATATTGATACATTGAGCACTAAGATATCCTTATTTTGGTGGGGTCCATGCAGATTACGTATTGAACTGTACAGAGAGTAGTACTACATACTATCGGAGATCATAATTATCTGTATTTCCACTTTCTTAGTACACTAAGGTGTTCTTACTTCCACTAATGGGACCCATGAACATCATGCTCTGGTCTTTATAGGGTGAAGACTGTAATATGAGTCTATAGCTAATTTCCCCATTTTATGGGTTTAAACAGAAGCTATTTATAAGCTTTCGGGTAGAGAGAATACTTCATCTAACGCCATTTGTATCAAGAGATAACAGGGACTGCTAGGTATTCTCTGGTAGATGCCTGATGGAAAAAAGTCTCTCTCTGGCAAAAACCTTCACTGATTTCGGACTACTTGTTGATGAACCAATGTTCTCCATGACCTAATCTTGTGAGGCTTGAAGCTGGACCACAGTTCAGAATTTAAGCAGTAAATCTAATTGAGGCCTCTTTTTTATTCCATTATTTACCTGTCGTTGCTGAAGCGAATTTCTCCACATCAACAACCAGCATATTGGGCTGCAAGATAGTGAAATTCACATTAGGTAAAATTTACCAAGCAAATGTTGCTCCCTCTTCTGAAACCTTATAACTTTTGAACTATGAAGTAATAATGTTTCCACAAAAGATGAGACAACAATATTAAGTTTATGCTTCCTGTTTACCATGGACAAGTTAAAATGAAAATGCTGAGCACAAGTCCACTTTAGTAGAGGGTCAGCAGTAAATTAGAACTAACCTCAACAAGTGTTTGTTCAAACACAATAGCCAGAAGCTTATCCTGCTCAAAGGAAAAATAGTAACAAAAGATTAAGGACAAGATTGAATGCCTCAAAGAAATAAGAAATGTATCGACTAGACACAAGATTTTATACAAGCTTACCAACCATCCCGCAATCCCAGGGAGTTCTGTAACATCAAGCCCATGGCTGAAAATAGGCTTCACTGTCATCTGAAAGTAGGGTGGTTCAACAAAGCATAGACGCAAACGCCCAAGATAAGGATATTGGCGAAGAAACTTCAAACCCACCAAGACCTAAAACAGAGAAGATTGTGCAAGACTAAAGTTAACAGAAAAGAATTCTAGAAGTCCATTTCATCAAATGTTACTGTACAAGTAAATTCCCAGCTCTGTTTAACTGTCAAATAAGATTAATCTCATAAACATAATTATTATTAACATGGCACCTTCATATAAAATTGTACTCGTAGGTTACTAGTGCAGGGTAAAGTGTAACAAAGGGTGAAGTCATTTTAAACCGAGAGTTTGTTTTTTCCAAAGTCTCCAAATTCATGTAATATTTGGGTACGTTATTTATGCAGCTCTAGTTATGTTGGAATTATACCTTTTGATACTTATTTGATTTGGGGTTACCCCTTTGATATTGTATGTGGAAGTAGTTTTTCTTACCAATTTTACAATTTTTAACTTGTATGCTTTTAGTTCATTTTCAAATATCTCATGGAAATAGAAGTATAGAACATTAAGCTCGTAACCTGAACTAGTCCAACAAAGAAGGCTATCTTAGTATCTTTACCTTCCCTTCGACATGCATGCCCGTCATATGCAGCTTTGTCCACATGCCAAATCCCAATCTCCTTCTTAGCTTCACAGCAAGTATTGCACTCATATCATCCGCAGTGAGAAAATTGATTCCCAACTCCAGAACCTGTAATGAGTTAATGATGAGTATGCGACAGCTAGATAAGTTTTGGCTGCTAAGGGGTCATAAAAGACAGGTCTACAAGAAATAACTATACATACCAAGTGGTCATCATCCGAAGATTGTCGAAGAACCCTCATTTCTGTGATTGTAGGAGGGTTCCTACCCAAGTACAGTTGTTGAACCACTACTTGCTTCTGCACATATCAAATACAGTATATGAGAAAAGCTTCCCACAAACAGATAGAATAAACATAATGACCATACAAAAGTTTGAAGTAAATTTCTGTATAGATGTACATGCAAGAGAAAACTTAATCAGCCAATATATCTGACACTGGCCAAACTTCAACACTTAATTCAAGCAGCGCACAACAAATTGGGAAAACGGGTCATAATACGAATAGAAGATTTTGATGCTGGTTTTAAAACCAAATCTTAAATATCAGTTAGAAATTACTAGAATAAGAATAGGATCATCTTTGGAGTACAAACTATTTAAAAGAAGTCATACAGCAGTCCAAGGTTTGTACTTCTCCAAGAACCAAGGTATGATCGGGAGTAGGATTTTCTGTGAAGCAATCTGTTCCATGCATATAGGCCACACCTTCTCGACTGCATGGTTTAACCACCGAACTGTTTCTGATTCTGCAAGTGGCTGAAAGAAAGATAAAGTATTCAGTAAAATTGTAAACAACCACTTGCTTTAAAAGCTCAAACTCTTAGAGAGACGTGTCATGCGTCACAGTGCCATCAAAGAATTATGTGGGTCTTATGGGGGTTAGACCACATTCATCTAACACTTCCCCTCGGTTCTAGTGTGTGGGAATTATCCCAACACACCATTATTTTTTTGCTTAGTGTTAGCATTGGGACTTGAACCCCTGACTTCTTTATATCTCCCACTATGTTACCAAGTTAACAACCACTTGCAATATAACAAAATTATGCAGGTCTAACAGGTGTAGACCACATACATCTAACTAAAACATCCTACAATTCAAACTTAGAGCATCCATAGAGGAGAGTTGAAAATGGAGAATAGCATTTTTTTAGTCTCCTCCATGATAGGGTATAAGCCTGACCAAATTTGGCCAATAACTAAAGTAATCTTCAAATATAGCAAGAAGGACTTTAATAGCGCGCTTGAAGTGGGGTGGGGTTTGAGAGTGCGCTTGGCACCAGGCTGGGCGGGCTTTCAGAGTCCACCTGATGTGGAGCGACCTTTGAAAATCCTCCAGACACGTTTCTTTAATTTTTTGACACTGACAATATTCGATAAATATAGCATCTTGCTGCGGCAATTTAAGATATAGCCAAAGGTTGGCCATTTCTACCCTATCAGCCAAATATTTAGCATCCCACCACAGGCATCACTGTGTATGCTCTTTACATTAAAAACATGAAAATCTATATCAGTGTATCAATGCTAAAATCATTAAAAGGAACCATAGAGGACAGATCTTATACATATACATGAAGACGAACAGGGGAACTTACCCTTCTCTGATTTGCTTGTTTTCTTTCCTCATACTGTAGTTTCCTTCGCAATCGTAGATTATAGCGCTCATGAATCTTTACAAACAGTAAAAGAAACTCAATTAGAAAATCAGAACAAAAAGTTTAACCTCAAAGGAACATATTTGATTAAAAAAAAGTACAAAAGATTAAGAGAGATAGAGAGAGAAGTTTTCACAAAATTCAACAATTATACCACAAACCCATCTCACTAGAATTAACGTTTCTTCCCCTGTACGCGTTAAAAACTCTCCTAATTGAATTTTCTTTCCATTTTTGGGATCGTTAATGAAACAATTAAACATAAATAAGTAAGTAATGAATTAATACCTGGTAGAGATAGATTAAAGAGATGAAGTAAACAATAGGGTTGCAACAACTGAAAGAAGAAAGTATCCAAATCAAAGCGAGCACAATGGCAATGTGATGTATAATCGAAGCCTCTCTTATATCCATTACTGCTGTATTATTCGTAGCATCAAAATTGGAGAACAATCAAACAAACAACAAAGCTTCAAATTTGATTAATCCGAAAACTTCATACAGATCATACGTATAATTGAATCAACTGGTTCAATAAGTGATCCACAAACTACCCTAAAATTCATTCAAATTGGGGGGGTTTAGGGGAGAAATATCAAAGTAAATCAAAATTAGGGTTTATGATTCTAATTTCGAATCCATTACAGAAAAGCTTAGAGAGAGAGAGGAAATAAGGAAATGGAGACTGGGAAAATCAAACGGCGCCTCGTGTTGGAGGTAACCGAATAGTTAAGTTAACGGTTACCGGTTCGACGTTGGTGATTGACGTGGAAGACACGTGTCCCGATGAGGAACCAAGAGATGTGGGCCTCACTTATATGTGTCGTTTTTGGTGAAAATTTCGGACTGGGTTCATTTGTTTCCGACCAAAAATGCGGCATAAGGTTGAACTTTTTTTTTTTGACGTAATTCTCTACCAAATCCACTAGAGAAAAAAAAGAAACAAGAAAAAAGGAAGATCCACTACAGAGAGAGAGAGAGTGATCTTCAGGGAGTCCCATGGATCGCTGATTCGAACTCATTGGCCGATTTGATGGTGATCGAGTTTGAGTTGGACTGGCCGAATCGATTGAGTTAGGGCCAAATCGAAAATAAAAAATACAAAAACAAGTTGAAGTGTCTGACAGTCTGAGGCAACTAAATTGGGGCCAAGTCAACCAAGTCAGGGTCGAGTCAGACTGAACTGAAAAAATAATTTACAAAATAAAATAAATAAATAATAAATAAAAATAAATTGAACTAGCCGAGTCATATCAAACCAAATCGAAACGCGACTATCTCCCTTGGTATAGACAAAGTTCGATTCGAGTCGACAAACGATGTCTTGGATGTGCATTTTAAACAATACTTAGTGCTGATTTTGATCTTATTGTCTGCTTCGACGAAGGATATTAGAGGATAGATTATCCCTACATGAGTTTTATATGTAGGTGCAAATAAAGTGCGTAAGAATAAAATTTCATAGACACTTGCATGTTAGATCTATATAGTGATGATCTACATGGAGATCATCCTCACGACAATACGTCAAAGTTAGAAGTCATAACGGAGCAGCGACCCAATTAACAATGGTCAAACAATCGACTGTAAATAACTGTAAACAATGGTCGAAATCTTGGATCTAAAACCATGGCCAACTTTTTAATTTGTGGATCTAAAACCATTCAACTCTCTCTAACTTTTTCTCTCTTCTTTCTTATACATATGAATACTTTTGTTTGGTAGTTTCCAAAATCTTCTATAATTTTTGAAGAACCTAAAATTTTTAATTTAGTGGTTTTAGGTGGGAGGCGAGGTAGTGGTGTTGGTGTTGTGGTGGTGCTAGTGTGGTAGAGGTGGTAGTGTTGGCGTGGTAGTGGAGGTAGTGGTGATGGTGATGGTGATGGTGATGGTGATGGTGCTAGTTTGGTGGTGTCGGCGTGGTGGTTGTGGCGGCGGTGGTGGTGATGGTGGTGAGTGGTGAGGTGGTGGGGTGTAGTTTTTGTGGTGGGGGTGATGAGGCGTATTTAGTTATTTTTGGAAGGTGAGTTCTCTTAGGAAACACATACAAGGGAAGGAAAGGTTGTAATTTGGGCTTAAGGCCCAACTTTTGAGCATCCCCCAACCAAAGTGGGAGCCCTAATATCACCAATCTAAAACAAATTAGGAGTGTATTGAATCAGGAGTTTTAAAGATTTTGATGGATTCTTTAGTCATGATGGATTCTTTTGGGCCTTAACAGAATCCAACGGATTTATGATATTTCTTGAAAAAAATCCTAAAATTTTATAGATTCATATTTTAGCGAGATGGCGGAGTTTGTTGACCTTCTTTCATGCATGAGTTTATAGGAATTGTTATGGATTTACAAGAGGATCAAAATATAATTATCAATGGTGGTGTTGGTGGAGGTGGTGAGATGGTAAGGTGGTGGCGGCGGTGCCGACGATAGTGGCATTGGTGATCAGGTAGCTTCTCACTTTTACAAGACCATAAAAATCTCTTGACTTGAGGTTGGATTATTTGAGTGAGAAAAGTATTTACCAAGACTTCAAAAGTTCTTAAAAATTCATGAAAGTCTTGGTCCCCTTAAAATCTTTAAAAATCTAAAGTGCAATGAATACCATAAATTTTTAAAAGGTCTTTAGAAATCATGTTTGAATATCACAAAATTTGGAAGATTTTAAAATGGGGAGGGATATTGCACTACCCCTTATTGCGCCACTATTGCACCACTTAGTTTTGTGGAGCCTACATGAAAATAGTTTAAGAGCTAATTTTTGTAAGTGTTCTCCGCACCGTATATTTCATCATATTCAAAAATCAACCTATTCTAAAATTTCTAACCCCATAAAAAGGTCATTGAAATATTAGTCGTTAATAAAGATGCTTAGATTTTACTTATTTTTTACGAGATGATTTGAGGAGGTTAGAAGTTTTAGAATAGGCTAACTCACGAATATGATGATCTACATAGTGAAGAGAACATCTTTACCGAAAATTAGCCCTTGGATCATCTCTATGTGAACACCACTTTGTCTCAAAAAACTAAGTAGTGCAATAGTGGCGCAATAAGACATAGTGCAATATCCCTAGGGGTGTCAATGGGTACCAAAGTACCCGAAACCGAACTGGTACTGGAACCGTTTTTGCAGTTCTGGGACCTCATTTTGTGGATCCGATAAATTTCGGATCCATTTCGGATCTACCCATTTTGGATCCGTTTTATTTCGGATCCATTTTGGATCCACCTAATGGGTACCCGGTTCCGTATAAATTTTATAATTTTATAGTTTAATTTACTATTATATAATAATTTTTAAAATTTTTTTAACTTTTTTTAATTAAAAAAAGAAACTAAAGACTATTATATAACAAATTTCATAATAAAATAAATTTTATTATTAAATAAAATACGAAAATACAAAATACAAATAGATTTTATGTGAAAAAATTAAAAAATAATAATTAAAAATAGGTATCGGGTACCCGCGGGTACCTGCGGATCCCAGCGGTACCGGATCCGGAACCACCAATTGAGGTTCCGGTACCGGAACCGAAAGGATCCGGAACCGCTTAATGTTAACGGGACCGGATCTGGAACCTTTAGATTCCGATCCGAACCCGTTGACACCCCTAAATATCCTTCCCCTTTTAAAATTCATGCAATTGAATACTACGAATACTTGGGAATTTTAAATAAAGTCGTGTGCTATTAGTTTTCTGAATGTGACTTTGTTGGTCATTGATCTTGAACAAGCAAGATCAAAGTCTCAGTTACACCCAATGAGAAGAAGACACATGGAAGAACCATGGGTCACAAAATAGAACCCTCAACATGGAATCACCAACACTGTATAATCAATTGATGTGAGCTGGCTAGTTAATGCCAAACTAGGTGGTGCTTTTTATATAATTTCAAATGTTACATCTACATAGACCAAATTTTTTTCTTTTTGGAGTGCTGAAAACTACTTTTTGGCTTTTACTCTGCTTAGCTATGAAAATGAATGCAAATGTCAGGTGTAAGTTGATGGGTGCTAAGAAAACTTAGCTTTTTTGAGGAACAAAAAAGCTTTTCTACAGGCTCTTTAAGGACATCCTACTTTGGGCTTACTTACCTGACAATTTGATTAAAAAGAGGTCTGAGCCTTTAATTTTCAAACAAAATAGGAAAGTTTTGGCCCTCTAGGGAAATAAATGCTTACTGGAATCTGGAATTTTGATAACGACTCTGATTCTACCTTTCTTTAGCTAGGGTCAAGCACTAAAGCAAAAAATGAAGAGAGAGAATTTTTTATCTTTTACCACATTCCCATTCTTACACTATGTGACAACCCATCTGTGAGCCCACATGAAGAAAATAGTGGGGCAATTGTTTTTGTGTGTGAAGATGACTATCTTCTATCTAAATCATCATCGCAAAAAATTGCACATAGTTTTAAAATTGATTAAAATTTTAATAATGAACAATTTATTTATTTATTAATTTTCAACCAACTTAAAGTGAGGTTAAAAGTTTAGGAAAATGCTAAAAGGTACGCACATTTTGGGGGATTTTCTTCCCCCAAACCCATCGTATGGCCATTATCCCCTCGTGATTTGAGGCACATCCTCGAGTTTCGTCTTTCCCAAACTTCAAGGCATGGACTACCATCCACCTCAGAGAGGGATGTAAATCCCCCAAAATGTGCGTACATTCTAGCATCACTCAAAAGTTTAATATGGACGTGATCTTTTTTGTGGATGACATAAATGGTGAAGAGATAATCATCTCTACAAAAATTAAACCTTAGATCATTTCTATGGGTGCCTCATAGTCAGTGATTAACCTGGGTGTAAGAATATAAGTGGGGTGTTAACAAAAAGTGGGTGCCAAGATAAGTTTCCCAAAAAATTATTTTCATTGGATTACATATTAATACCCTGGTTCTTAAAATGACCAAAGGACCCCTTGATTTATTATTTTCTTAATCAATTATCACCTTTGAAAAATAAAGTTGGCCATTAAAAAACATTAATTTCCTTGATGCCTTATTTATTGTTATTTTTTTTTTATAAGAGGGACTAATATACAAGTTAAAAAAGGCATAAATACACCGTAAGGGTGAGTGAGAAGCGCAGAAAAATCACCACAAATAACTAATTCACCAAAAGTGGACGCAGAGAAAGACACCGCATACATAATTAACTATATGGACCAAATTTTGTGGGAAGATACCATAGCCTGTAAAGTTTTGAACCCACAATCTTTCGTGTCATAAGGAGGGACGCAAACCAATCGAACAAGTGGTTGTTTGCTTATCTATTATTAATATGGATGAGTAGATTAAAACAAGGAAAATTTAAGGATATGACCTCAAAATCAGAGGATGGTGTTGTAATTTGATCAGAGGATGGTGTTGTAATTTGAGTAGCTTTTGTGGGGGTCCTGGGGGTATACTGTATACTAGGGTTCTACATCATAGCTTGCTTAGTTACATATCTAGTACTAGTGATGGTGGTGCTGCTTTTTCTATAAATACAAATAAACAGTAGACTCTTCTCTCATTGTGTCCGCAGTCCATCTCTATTGTTTTTTATCAGAATCTATATTCTTCTTCTTTTTTTCTCTTCTCTCTCTCTCTCTCATCACTCACTAATCTTTGTGTTTGGTTTCTTGTTTTGCAGATTCAAGGACATGATGAAGGAGATGAAGGAATTGGTGTTGTGATGGTATGGTGGTGATATGATAGTATTTTGTCAATGATTTTGCTCAAGACCGCGCAATTCATACATATAATATTGCATCGTAGTACTGGTCTATTCATCTTAATTTGCTGCTGTACTGAAATGATCCATTCTGCTTCGATCTGCTGCTGATATGATGATGAAATGAAGATGATACAGTAAAATGAAGAAAACTGATAGACCCTTACCTCGATGCGCTGTTAATGTGTTGGTTGTGCGGTCTTGGGCAAGGTCATGACTCCAATAATCTTTTCTATCATTCACGAACACCATATATACATGAGATCTATATATCTAGATAGATAGAGATTAGAAAGAAATGTTAAGGGTCCATTTCTAGGTAACCAGAGCGCAGAGCGGGAGCAGGAGAGGGAGCGTCAGAGTGGCTGATTAAAAAATGTTTCTAATTTCGAAATGTCTTCAGAGCAGGAGCGTCAAAGCGTGATTCAGTGCGGAAGCGCAAAATTTTAAAGCGGGAGCGTCACCCTTATACCAAAGTTCAGGTTACTAGCTAAGGTCCATTAATACTCCATAGTTCTGGTGATCTACTTGCAATACTTTGGAATATATAGTTAGTTTTTACAAATCTAATGATAAGTTGGTGACATGGGTTATGATCAAAAGGATGAAATTTTTTGTTTTGGAATTTCTTTTGTGAGCTCTGCTTGATCATCTAATTAGCAAGATGAGAGTGATTTGATTCATACTTATTACCATTGTATAATAATTTTAGAACATAAATAGGTCTAATTTTGTTTGGACCATGCAAGTTGTGTGGACTGTGGTAGTGTCGCATGCAAATTTTTTTTTTTGGAAAGAAAAAAAAATTATTAAAGAAAGAAAAGTATGTATAAAATCTACATATGGCTGGTGAGACTAAAAAATTTCATTACCTGCCTGCTCGGTATCATCTCAGCTAGATTGGCCAATCAGCTTTCAGACTTGTTTGTTTTATTTTTTTAAGTTGCTAAAATAAAGTCTAAAAACTCTGAAATGTACCCTTTTTTTTTAGCCCCATGACGCTTATAACTTGTTGAGTTAGAGAAATGTCTTTCAATTACAATAGTAACCTCACTAATTTTTATAAATGACCCATGCACCCAAGTAGTTTTCTAAACCTAGTTTTTGCAGCCATATAATGAAACTCATTTTCCCGCCATATAGTGAAACCGTTTCTGCCTCTATATTAACCAAATCTACCATCGATCATCCATTATTGCGCTTCATCTTTAATTTTTCTTGAAGGTATCTCCTAACATTCATTTTTATTTTATTTAGTTTATGATTGTCACTCGTTGTTTCTTTCTTCCTAAATTTCTTTTTAGCAAGGACGAATCAAAATCTTTCTTTGTTGGTATATGATGTTTTGTGTGATGTATGGCTAAGCATTATCTAAGATTATGTATACATACCCAAAATTAGCACATTTATCTGGGGCATTTGAAGAAAAAATGAAATTGAAGGAGAAAAGAAGGTAGAGATGATTAATTCATCTAAATATTATGGATAAGGTCAAAAGTGTCAAAATATGATCTCAGACACAACTTATTTAAAACATTTATGTTTTAAAACAAACAGCTTTTGGTTTCAGTTCACCCTGTTTCAGTTTAGTCAGTGTCAGTGCACTCAGTTTCAATTCATTCAGTCTCAGTTGGCTTAAAAAAAACAAACAAGACCTAACTCTAACCCTAACCCTAATAAATGTGTCGACTTTCCCAACCCTCTCTAGGGCCCATTCAATCTATAACCCTAGTAACTCTCATTATATAAAAATATAATAATTTTGTTAATATTTTATCCTTTGAGCACATTCAAGCAGGCTAATTAATTTGTCTATACTAAAGTGGAGGATATTGTGAACATTGCGTATAAAGCAGCACCGAAGAGAGAAACAGAGACAAAAAGGAGCTGCAGCTAAGAGAGAGATCCCATTCCCTTCGCCGGAGCTATGATCTTCAAATTTTTTCTTTTTCTTTGTCTTCATCACCTCTTTGGCGACTTTTGCACGCTATATGGCGACTTTTACTCGCCTTTTTGGCAATTTTTGCTCAATAATTTTCTTTCTTTTATGTGTGCTTTAGATCTGCTCCGATTAAGCTCAAATCTAGCATTTTGACGGACCAGATCGACAACAATTGGACTCTTCTTCGTCAGATCGAAAGTTTTTCCTTTCTTTTAGGTACACAAGGTGTTGGGCTCATCTCTCCCCTCTGTCTATATGGGAGAATCTCTTCTTTGGGAAGAAACTCTTTCAACTTGGTCGGACGAATTTGTTCGGATTTTCCTTGTACTTTATTTGTATTTTTTGTTGTATTTTTATTTCTTTGTGTGTTATTTTTCCTCCAGATTGTATGAAGGAAGATCTTGCTTATGTGCAATCTTCCTTCAATTTGCTTGATTAATAATATCTTACTTGATTTGCAAAAAAAAAAAAACACTGCGTATAGGCTTTTGATTTTTGTATAGTCTTTGCTTACAACTTTTGGGGCGGTGTCTTCCACACCCTAATCTTTTGTTTAATACTATATAGTCTCCATAATCTGTGCAATGTAGCGGGATTTTATTAATATTATGTAATTTTAATATTTTTTATTTATTTAATATATAATAATTACTAATATGGTAATAAAAAAATTTTAATTAAATTTTTATTTTATTTTTTCAATTCATAGAGTTTATAAATTTTTAGAAAAATCTTCTCCATTATTGTCTCTGATGATGGCTCCATTCCTAGCCGCATGCAGTCCTTTGAGCTTTGAAGGGAGGCAGCCATCAATGTTAATCACGAAGTACCTTTAGGAGTCTTTTACCAAATGCATGCAAGGAATGATAGATGCAGCTTTGTTGAGAATAGTTCCACATGGGAAGATTACAGTTTTGCAACTCAATATATAAAGTCCACTTCACTCATTACCAATTGATTTTGAGTTGGATTCCTATAAACTTAATATGAAATCGTGATCTATGCCACCCACCCACCCACATGGAAAGATAAAAGCCTTGCAATCCAATATATGAAAAAAAAAGTCAGGTCCTAAGTGACCTGGTGACCTATATGAAAAGATGAAAGCCTTACAATCCAATATATGAAAAAAAAAGAAGTCAAGTCCCAAGTGACCTCCGGATTATGATTATATCCCATCCCATCAGAGCAACCAATCATACCATTATTTATTTGGAGATAACTCGCATTGCAATAGCAAATGGAAGTCTTGTTCAATACTCTACCACTAATTAGTGGTAAAGTTATGTAAAATACTCTTTGTTTTTTACCACTAACTAGTGTTGTAAGAGGCAAACCTTTAATTTTGGATCTCAAACCTTTAATTTTGGATCTCCAGCCCATGAAGTGGTACTAATAGCCTGTTTGTTTTTTTGCCACTAATTAGTAGTAGGCCCACACAAAATAGCTTTTGGTTTTAACCACTAATTAGTGGTAGTTAGAGGCAAACCTTTAATTTTGAGCCTTAAACCCATTAAGTGGTAGTAAGTGATTGGAAACAGCTTATTACTACTTAATTGGTTGAAGCCCAAAATTAAAGGTTTGCCTCTAACTACCACTAACTAGTGGTTAAAAACAATAGCTATTTTGTGTGAGCCTGCCACTAATTAGTGGCAAAAATGGCAACTCGAAGAACCCGCAAAACTTACACGGGCCATGTGTGGGTAGGCTCCTTCCAAATTTTGTGAGTTTTGTGGGCATTCTGGGCACACAGAGGTATAGTGTGGGCGATATGTCCAAAACCTCTAACCCGCCCGTGTCCCACCCCTACCTGGAGTGCATGTAGAGGTTAGAAAAATGGGCACTGAAAGGTTCCTCTCCTGACCAAAGGTCTTTCTAGAATAGCACCTTGTCACCCTTTACCACATCATACCAAATACCTTTTGAGAACACCTCAAGGTTATTATTCTACTTTGGGGCTTATATCGAACTATATGGAGATGATTCAAAGGCTGATTTTTTATCATAATGTTTAATACCTCAACAAGTAGATCATTATATCTGAAAAACAAATATGTTTCAAAATTTCTAATACCCTCAAATGATCAACCTTTAGAAAATTGTTAAGTTTTGATTTTTTTTTCAATGAATTTTTTATAGAGTTAAGAACTTTAGAATGTTGATTTTTGAATACGATGATCTACATGATGAGGAAAACATTATTTGTAAAAACCGTGAAAATCCACGGACCAGAGTTTGTCGAAATTCGTGTTTCAGAAAATGACTTAGTCACGTAGGAATTTAAAATTTTTGGAGTTGCCATCCAATTAAAGAATTGGGTCCCTTTTTTTATGAAAACTATTTTTTTATGAGTCTTTTACCTTATGGACCCTAAAATTGCAAATCAATTACATTTACTACCTTGAACTTAAAATAATTCCCCGTAAACCTTACTTTTATAAGTTGCTTACAAAAATTACCTTAATTTTTTGAAATCCCACATTTGGCCTTCATTGCCAAACAACCACTTAAGTTCATTAAGGTTTTTTGTTGTTTTTTTGTAACCGGTCGTCTTCCCAGCTGCAATGTTCTTCCTTGATGAGAGAGAGAATAGTGGATTGAAAGAGCCGCGTCGATTGCAATTAAGTTTCAGTGCATTAAGACTTAGTGAGGGTCAGTTTTACTTCGGAGAGAGGGCTAGAAGATAGACTCTCGTATATAACTTGTTATGCTAACCAAAATGTCGATTGGTTGCTCTTCCCTTTCTCTTTCAAAAAAAAAAGGGGGAAAGTGTTTTGTACTCACATCTAAACCCTTTGTAAAATTAAATTGGTTATATTATCTTGCAGTACCAATTGGTAATTTGGTATGGCAAGGCTCCAAGGGAAGCTTCTTGTAATTTTGACTACAGTTAGAGATCTGTTATGTGCTTCGATTAACAACTAGAAATTCTAGAATCTGGGCCTTGTTCCTACCTAATTTTTGCTACTGATTAATTGCTAGGCTAAGAACTTATCCATTTTATGACTTTTCTTGAAGTTGATCGTTTGATCCATTTGCCAATGACTTCATCGGTAACTAGATCTAAGTATTCAGTTTTAACTAATTTAAAGGTATTGGATATTTCATTTCTATACTGAAACTGAAGGGTTTTTGTTCCTAACCGATAACGAAAAAGAATTAAATCCCATTGAGATAGCTTCCATCTTCACGAATCATTCCTAATCATTTTTAGGATTGATTCTAAGAACATCGTTAACCCCCGGAATTAGTGAAAAATAAAAACCGAAGCTACATAATGGACTTTCTTAATTTGTTTTTTTCATCAACCTTACATAATAAAGAAAAACAAATAAAAAATAAAAAATAAAAACAAAAAAAATAAAATAAAAACAAAAACAAAAAACAAACCAAGAGGTTGTAGGTTGAAAATGAAGGGCAAATGTGGAATTTTAAAAAATCAAGGTAGTTTTTGTAAGCAACTTTAAAAAGTAAGGTTTATGAAGAGTTGTTTTAAGTTTAAGGTAGTAAATGTAATTGATTTACAACTTTGGGGTCCATAGAGTAAAAGACACTTTTTTATTTTAAGAAAAATAAAAATGGCGAGTTTCCTTTTCTTAAAAAATAAACTAAACTAAACAGAGAATAGATTCGGGAACCTAGTTACGGGTTAGGAAGGTGTTAGGCACCCAACAACCTTTCGATCGAAAGACCGGTCTCTACTCTATGATTGGGAGCTTTAGAGTTTCAATTTAATAAATAACATATGAATATTTAAACCACCAAATTAAATTTGTATATTCAAGAATAAAATATAAGGGCAAATTTGGGTTTAGACCCTAACTTTTGACCGGTTTTAAAGTTTGGACCCTAATGTTGTCCAATTCCGAGTTTAGACCCTAACTTCACGATTTCCATCCAAAGTCCGTCAATCCCCTTTTTTCGTTCCAATATTACCCTCCGTCCTTTAACCCATCCATACTGACATGCTGACACTGACAACGAAAAGATGTCACATCACTGACATTAATTTCTTTCCCCATAGATTTTTAAATAAATTCAGAAGACGTTTGAAATTTGACGTCCGTTCTCATCTTACGGTTAGGATTAAAAGGCATGATCTAACGGATTGAATCAACCCTTACCCATTTGATCACACTGAACAATTACGCGGGAAGGGTTAAGGTGGTTGTTCAGTAAACCCAGATTGTATGAAATCTGAAACATCGATGAAAGAAGGGGGGTTTTTCGTCGTTCTTCCTTAAAGGTTTGAAGGGTTTGATTGTGTTGGTTGTTGCGATTTTCAGAGAAATCCCTAATTCCTCACCGTCTTCCTTACTTGTCGTTGCAGGTTAGTTTCGCAAACTTCTTGTTGTTTTAGGGTTTCTGTTAATGATTCTTAACACTTACCAAAATATTTGTTGTGATTTAGGGTTTGTATAGTACTGTTTGTCGCCTTGATTTTATGCTTTCAGAACAAAAAAAAAAAGATTTGTGAACAAAACACGTTTTCTTACAGTTTCAAAATAGGGGTTTTGCAGTGAGTTATGTTATGGTTTTATGAATCATAATGCTAAGTTTTAGTTGTTGTTTTTAGTTTTCAGCTTTTTTCATGGAATGTTGTTCTTATTTTCCATGTAATGCCTGTGGATTTTTGTCTGCTTCTACATTGTGTGTGTGTGGGGACCATATTTTGCTGTTCCCATGAGATATTGTTTTTTATTTCAGGTTTTTATATTGATGAGGAGATGAAAAACAACATACCTACTATAGTTGATGTCCAGGTCCATTATGGTGGACAATGGAAAGATGACTTGGAGTATGACTATGCATACTATAAAGACTACAAAGGGGGTTCTTGTTTATTAATAGAAGATGTACCTATACCTATCCCCCCTGAGATGACTTTCCTTAGTTTCCTAACAACCATCACAAAAGAACTAGATCTGCCAGTTGGCCAATCCATTCAATTATGGGCTATTGTCCAAAGTGAAAATTTACTTGGTGAGGTTACTAATGATAGTCAGTTGGGTACTGTGTTTGAGCTAGCTAGGCCTAACAGGGGTGGTGGCTTTCTACATTTTTTTGTGGAGACTGATGTGGTAGACAGACCCCCATCCCCACCTACTTTATTGCTGAATTGGAAACCAAAAAGGAAGAGATTTAAGAAATGGTGTAAGCGTAAAAGGATGAGAAGAGTTGTTGATGGGGTTGAATCACACACAGGGGATTGTGTTCCATCTGGACAGGGGCAATGTACTGCTGAAGATGAACCACATGATCATGGTGATGTTCCATCTGAACAAGGACATGAAGAGTATGCAGGGGAATCACATGGTTTGGGTACTGATGCAGGAGAATCACAAGGATTGGGTACTGATGCAGGGGAATCACATGACTTGGGTACCAATGCAGTGGAACCACAGGGTCTGGGTACAGGGAAAATACATGGTTTGGATACCAATGCAGGGGAACCACAGGGTCTGGGTACAGGGGAAACACATGGTTTGGGTACCAATGCAGGGGAACCACATGGTGTAGGTACTGATGCAGGAGAATCACAGGGTTTGTGTACTGATGCACAAAATGATGTAGAGGATTTAACAGAAGGATTAGCAGGGTTTGACTTTGGGCAGTTTGATGATGTAGCTGAGTGGAGTGATTACGACTGGGATGATGTCCTAAGGGAGGGAGAACAAGTGTGGGCACAGTTTAACTCACAACAGTCTGGAGTCTCAGCAACAAATTCTCAGTCACATGGGTGTATGGAAACAGGTAGTACTCGTACACAGAATGGGAAAAGAGGGATCCATGTGGGAGAAGAAAGAACAGATGAAAATCCGAATTATGATGATGGTGAGGGGGACATGACACAAGCAGATGTACCACATGATAATGCAAAGGACAGTGCAGGGGATGCAAATGCAGAGGACAATGCAGAGGATCCATGTTTTGTTGCAGATCCAGACGATCAGTATCACAGTGGTCAATCATCTGATGAGGATTTTTCTGAATTTGACAGTGATGATGAGAGTGATGGACAGGCTTCTGATGAAGATGAGGGAGACAATCCAGCATTCCAAGAATTTGTTGAATTTGTAGAACAAACACAGAACATGTATAGGGCTGAAGAAGAACAAGATCCAGATGAAGTAGAGGAGGAGGAACTATCTATTGGTATGAGGTGGCCAACCTTACAGGTTGTTAGGAATTTCATCAGAAATTATGCTATCTCAAAAAATTTTGCTTTGAAACAGGTGAAGAATGAATCATACAGGCTGAGGTATAAGTGTAAACAAGAAGGTTGTGGTTGGTTTGTTTACATTGCATTGCAAAATGACAACCACACCTTTAGGTTGCAGAATGGTCACTTTGGGCATACATGTACTGCACTCCCAGGGAATAAAAATCCAATGGCAAAGGCAAGATGGATTTCTCAGCTTCTATATGAAGAATATGCCAGGAACCCAGAGATGAAACCCAAATACATCAAGGATTACATTTATATGAACAAGGGTATCAATGTGACTTATCACACAGCATGGAATGCTAAGAACATCATGATGGAGATGGTTAATGGTGATTATGATAAAAACTACAAGCAAGCTCCAGCTCTGTGTGTAGAAGTTTTGAGATCAAATCCAAACAGTATTGCAACATGCTCAGTTGAACCTGTGAAGAAAAGGTTTGAAGGTATGTGTATTTGTTTCAAAGCTAGTTTGGATGGGTTTATTAATGGGTGTAGACCTATACTTGGAATGGATGGGTGCTTTTTAAAGGGCAAGTATGGTGGGCAACTGTTATCAGTTATCTCTCTTGATGCCACCAATGGTTTATTCCCCATTGCAATATACTTGTGTAAAATTGAGTGCAAAGAGACATGGCTGGACTTCTTGAATCAATTGGCTCCTTACCTTAAGGAGCATGTAATGCCATTGACTATCATGTCTGACAGACAAAAAGGATTGAAAGAGGCAGTAAACGAAATATTTGGTGAACAAAACCACAGGTATTGTTTCAGGCACATGTTTAAGAATTTTAAGGCAAAGTTTCCTGGACTTCAATTAGAAGAATTGGCATGGAAAGCAGCCTCAGCATTTACACAAGCAGAATTTAAAGAGAGTATGAGTGAGTTAGAGAAGGTAGAGCCTGAGGCAAAAGTATACCTGGACAAGGAGCCTTACATCTGCTGGGCCAGATCTCACTTTGCATGGCACTCCAAGGTTGAACATATTACTAATAATTTTTCTGAATCATTCAACAGTAACATTTTGGAGATAAGGGACAAACCTGTGTGCAGCCTTGTAGAGAAGTTCCATTTAATGTTGATGACTAAAATGTACACAAGGAGAATGCAGGCTAGGGAATGGCCACAAGATGGATTAGTCCCTAAAGTTTCCAGACAGTTGGATAGGTTGAAAAGATATATCCATAGGTTTGTTGTAGAGCCAGCTGATGAAATAGTTTGGTGTGTGAGATTGAGATCTGGAGAAAGGTGGACAGTGAACCTACAGGCCCGCACCTGTTCATGTTGTGTTTGGCAGATATCTGGGCTTCCTTGTATGCATGCCATAGCCATCCTGGTCCCTCGAAGAGAAGACCTGACAAAGTGAGTCCTTGTTACACTAACCCATAGTTTATGATGTATTGTAACACTTAAACTTCACAATTGATCATGAATTTTTATTGGTAACACAGGTACTGCAGTCCTTATTTCACTGTGAGAGCATACTCTAACACATATGCTGGCCGGATAACCCCATTAGCAGACAACTCACAATGGGACGAGGTAATATTGTTTTTTTTTATTTTCTTTACCATATTATTTGTTGTGCATCATGTTTAAATCAATATTTTCTTATGGTTGCTAGCCACCCTTTCTGGTAGAGCCACCAAAATTTAAGAGGGCAACTGGCAGGCCTAGGACACAGAGGAGGAAAGATGCTGCTGAACTGGCTCAAACCAGGAGTAGAAGAAATATATGCAGGTTTGTAAGATTTGTTTGTATAAAAAATATAAGTATTTTAACTTGTCTAAATGCTAGTAATGTCTAAGGTGGATGAATGTTTTGATTATGATTTGTAGCAAATGTGGGTTCATGGGTCACAACAAAAAAACATGCCAGGGGCCACCAGTTGGATCAAGCAGTAGAGCAGGGAGAGGAAGAGGGAGAGGAAACAGTGGAGGAAGAGGAAACATGGGAGACAGGGGAGAGATAGGAGGGATAGAAAACAGGGGCAACAGGGGAGAAAGAGGAAGAAGAGGGGGTAGGGGAGGTAGAGGAGGTAGAGGAGGTAGAGGCAGGGGAAGGACAACAACCCAAGGGCAACAACAACAACAACAACAACAACAGCAGCAGCAACCACAGCATCAGTAGGACATCCCACTCAACAACAACAACAGAGATCTGCTAATTCTCAGTATAGAAGGCCTAGGTTGGTTATTCCAGGAATGCCTCAAGGACAACCAGGCTACAGAAAAATGGGTAGAGGAAGGGGAAGTCATCAAGGTAGCAACAGTTTCTCTAGATGGTTCTCAAGTAGTCAAGAAGAGGGTGGAATTTGATTTCTATGCACATGCTCATATTTTTTGTGAATGTTGATTGTGGGTCATTAGGATGGAGTTTGAAATTTTTTTGTGAGCATTGGTACTTTGCTGGTTGGAGAAGTTTTTTTTATTGTGAATGTAATTATGTGAATTCCATCCAATCTTTTGTAATGTTGGAACCAGTCTTTTTTTGGTGAACAACAGAGTTCTGTCATGTAATGATCTTTCTTTTGAGGAAATATACATCAAAACAGGGTTTGGGTTATGCCAACTGTTCAAAACAAACAACTAACAACTAACATTACAAACAGGGTTTGATCATAAAAGCAGGGTTCCATTCAACCTTAACATTACATAACAAAAAAAACATGGCATACCATTACATCACATTCTTCTTTATTTATGATGTATTACATAGCATTCTTCTTCATAAACTCCTTACAAAAAGCCTCTAAAGCAGCTTGAAGCTGCAAACTCAAAGTTCCATCATTCCTTTTACTCTTCTCAGTGCTTTTGTTACTCTCAACCTTCTCAATCCAATTGCTAAGCCAGTGAAACTTGTTGCAAATAGGGCAAGTCAAAAACTTCCTCCCAGCACTGGTATCTGTTGTGGACGTGCGAACTGTTCTTGTACCAGCACAATTAGGTCTTGGACAAGGGCTTTCCTTCCATGGGCATTCGTTGACCCAATGATCGTTTAGTCCACAGGCAAAACAACCAGTACGAGTGGAATCAGGATTTGAAGAAGACCCCCCAAAACCCTTGGCTTCACCCTTAGCCTCATCAAGCCACTGGAAACTAGGGCAGGTGCTAAACTGGCACTTAAGATACTTTTTCCCCATGTTTGGGCCCGTCTGCGCGGTGGACAGCAATCTAATGCCTTCGCAACTGGTAAATTTACAACTTGAGTAAACCCATGGGCACTGATTTGAGTTATGTGACTCTTCTTCACACAATTCACACACCTGAAATATTTTAGTACATGTTAGACTTAGGGTTACAGTAAATCAATGTGAAAAAATATTTCTTACCGTGTAGGATTTGGTCGAAGCATTTGAACAACCTCCCATTCCTTCGGTTTTGCTGCTCAGAAAAAACTAAGGCTGAAGATTTATTCCTTCTCTCGCTAACTGGTAAAGCTTGAGAGCTTTAATGGTTTCTTATAAGCAGGGTGGAAGAAGATTCCATACCAATGGCTAAGTCGGGGTTAATAGGGGCAGTTGGGTCCCTAAAGAAAAAATTAAAATATTAAATTATTTTAAAAAAAGTCTATGGGGAAAGAAATTAATGTCAGTGATGTGACATCTTTTCGTTGTCAGTGTCAGCATGTCAGTATGGATGGGTTAAAGGACGGAGGGTAATATTGGAACGAAAAAAGGGGATTGACGGACTTTGGATGGAAATCGTGAAGTTAGGGTCTAAACTCGGAATTGGACAACATTAGGGTCCAAACTTTAAAACCGGTCAAAAGTTAGGGTCTAAACCCAAATTTAATATAAAGACAATAATGCCATGTTAACAAATGGGATAACAATAAGAATTTTTTTAAAAAAATCTAAGTAATAGTAAATAATTTTTATAAACCCTAAAACTTATTATGTAGACTCCCTAAACCCTAAAAAACGCTTAAAAATTACGAAAATAGAAAAAAAACTCAAAATTCTATTTTTTATTATTTAATAATCTAAAAATATAAATAAATAAACAAAAATATCTAAACTACTCAGAAAATTACAAAAAGTTCACACAAATTAATAACTAATGAGAAGAGGCTATGATAAAAAATTCAGGTCAATAAGAGATACGAAATCCAGTTTTTAATTAAAAATAACTTCAAAATTAATTTAAATCGATAAAAAGAAAGCGTTAAAATAAAGCGATTAAGAAAATAAAGAAGACGATTAATAAGTAATACAAAAATAAGAAAGGAATAAAGAACAAGTTCTGAAAATGTACGTGCATTTGCTCTAAGAATAATTAAGAAAACTAATGCTGAAGAAAATCCCAAGAACTGTGCAGAACTGATCCTAATTCTTTTTTCCTTATCTCACGTTTTTCTCAGAATTTTTTTGAATTGCTATCCCAATTTTTTTTATTGCTCTCATAAATTTTTTTGGCTTGTGATATCTACCACATAGCTAACCGATAAGGGCCACTTAATTTTAGGGTCAATAATAGTTGACTGAATTTGGTGTCTGTTTTAATAAGGGATGTCATCTTTTGGTCAAATAATAAAAAGTCTACGTTTTATATTGTTTAACAGTTCCCTTCTTGCTCCACCAATCTAACGAATTTTTGCACCACCTTATTCCGCATCACAACACCGAGCACATTCAACCTCATTCGACTCCAACATTTCGAGCATTGAATCTCACATTTGGGAGTTTTATATGGGATGAAATAAATTCCAATATTATTGGAGAAGTTTTTTCACAAAAAGAGTTTGGTGAAGGCATTAGGTCATCAAAACATTAAAAAAAAATTGAACAAAAGAAAGCAAAGTATTGTGAAGAAAACCAGAAGTGATTTTTTTTTAAAAAAAAGAATTGGTTTGTGCATGTCTGTCTTTGTGATCGAGTCCGGATAATACACAATCTGTTCGTTTTTTTTCTTTTTCAAAAGAGGCATATGTTCAATTATTGGCTTAAGTTAAATGCGAGTTGGTTTTTAAAACAAGTCAAAGGCATTTGATTTGGTTGTGGTAGCCCTTAACATCAATATGTGTTGGAAAAAATATACGGAACAGTAATGAAAACTAGAACAGTTTGAAAACTCCAAGGCACGTAAACGCTGACTTTCAAACAATATTTTACCGCTATAATTGCACCAAGGTAAATCGAAATATATTCTCAGGATACAATAGAGTCTAACCGTAGGATTTGTGAATTCGAATGTGCAAGATTCGATCACAACTTAAGTACACTCTTTTTGATCTCTAATAATGCCAAAATACTCTAACTTTGCTTTAGTTTACTTAGAAATTCGAAGTGTGTTGAGAATGGCCAAGAAACTATCTAGATATAGCCTTGGAAGCACCATTTCGGAACAAAAAGGGTGACTATTCTAAACTGGGGCGAGGGTATCGATACTAGCTCATAACGATGACTACAGATGGCCTTAGTATCGATATCAGTATGAGTTGGTATCGATACTAACATGATCTAATGACCACCAGTCACAACCCTGCAGTAGGTATCGATAATGACTTTTGTCAATATCGATACCGACCTCATCTGTCGACTTCCCTTAGGCTGGTATCAATACCAACTTTATTAGTATTGATACTACAGTGACTCCATCTCATTTTTTAAAAAGATTAAGGCTCCAATCGCTCCTAGCGACGATGCGCATGTGTGAAGTACAAAGTGCGCCACTAAAGCACCCAATGCGCCCTAAACGTCCAATCGCACTTTCGCACACGCACGTGTGCGTGCGCGTGTGCGATGGTGCTTTGCACTACCTTATCAATTCCAATAAGGATCCAATACTTAAAAGACAAACTCTAATAAGTGTAGTCACTTATTAACCTCAACATTTCATGTCTCCCAAGCAATGTGGGACTAAACCAAAGAAGAGTAAAAGCAACAAACCCACCCAAAGCTATTTTGAAAATTTTACAATAATATGTAGCTATTAATATAGGCGGCCCTTATCGGTTACCTATGCGGTAGATATCACGAGCCTTTTTAATGGTATTGATCAGTAACTCGATGCTGGCAAAATTTGAAATCAAATATGTGCTATCAATAACAATCCCTTACCAAGCTCCTACTCAATTATTGGTACGATGATACTATTAATTTTGAAAAAAAAAAAAATTGTTTGTGTATTAAAAAGTGTTTGGTTGTACTAAATTTGTGTATGTTTCAAAATACCAAGTCTACGTGGTGAGGTTGTTCTCCTCACCATGTAGATCATCTTTAGAAAAATTCATTCCATTCTAAAACTTTTAACTCCTTCAAAAAATTGATCGGAAGTTTAATTGAAAATTAATGGTGAGGAAAATGATAGGATTAAAAGTTTTGAATGGGATGATTTTTTGTGAGGATGATCTACATAGTAAGAAGAACAACCTAACTAAAACTCCGTTATTGGATCGTATCCAAGTGGGCCCCATAGACTTAGTTTTTCGAAACATACACAAACTTAATACAACAAAAAGCTTTTTAAAAAAATTATATATGGGGCGACAGTAGGTCTCTGTCGCCCTCCAATCTTTATATCGCTGCCTCAAAAGATGCGTTTTGCACCTTAGTACTTGCCCATCCCTAAACTAGTCATTTGATGTTTAAACAACCAAAATATAGGGGTTACCAAAGTACTTTCCCTTACCTATAATCCACGCCTGCCAAAACTACACTTCAATGTTTTTTTTTATTGACCGATGTAGAGGTAAAGCCAGGATTTTGTCGTCCTAGGGGTTAGTTTAAAAAATTTTGTGCCCGTGCCAATACATGAAATTAATATATTTTATATATACAATACTATATAAAATCAAAAGAGAGTTCAAGAGGCTGGGGTGCTATGGCCCCCTAGGTCTCAAGGTGGCTTCGCCTATGGATGGACGTGCATGAAAGCATATGAATGTAAAGACAGAAAGAGACGTAAATAATGAGAGGCCCATATGAAGATGATTCAAAAGTGAGTTGGTGTAAATTCTATGTGAGCCTAGTGGCACTATGGTTAGTACTTAATTAGCTGCTCATAGGAAATGCACTTATGTGTATGGTTAGTTTGAACCTAACCGCTCAAGGACCAAGAAATTTAATGCAGCAAGCATCCGACTCCCTAATATTACTGGGGGTAGTTAATTAAAATTTGGATGGATTCTCATGGACTCATGATATCGAGGGGTGTGTAGTTGTGGGCTTTGTTAAAGTCCACAAAACTCTCATGTGGGTTGTGGACTTCATCAAAATCCACAAAATTTCCTATTAGTGGTTGTGCTTTGATGAATTCCATAGAATTCACATGTGGGTGGTTGTGGACTTCAAAATTATGGATTTGTAGGTTGATGGACTTTCATGGACTTGTGTGGAGATTTGTGAATAAAATTTTAGCTAGCCAAATCTAATCAATATAAATGAGATTTGTATGAACTTTCTTTCTCCTCTCTTTAGTATGACTACAGTACATAATGATTATATTATTATCGTAATAATAATTATAATTAATAACAAATAATGATAATGATAATAATTATACCATTAGTTTTCATAATAGTATTTAATGTTTAATGATTTATTATATTCAAATAATTGATAACTTATAATTATATTTAATAATTAATAACTTAAAAATTAATGATAATTAATTATTATAATCTTATAATTATAATTATTAATCATCATAATGATAATAATTTATTCTTATTACAAAAATTACAAAATAATAATAAAAATACTTATTAATAATTAACAACTTATAATTATATTTAATAATTAATAACTTATCATAGTTAAATTATAATAATTATAAGTTAAATTATGATAATAGTTATAATATAATTAAATATTTAAATTATTAATTAATTTATATTTAATGGGAGATTTTGGCCAAAAACTCTACTTAAAATGTATTTTAGGATTTAAATTAAAATTATTAATTTTATAATGATAATAATTTTAAAATAATAATAAAAATATTTATTAATAATTATATCAATAATATATACTAATAATTTAATAACTTGTATAATCGTTGTTTTAATATATATTTTATTGTTAGATATTTGTTTTACATTTATTATTTTATTTGATTTTACAAATCTTTAAAAATCGCTTGAACTCCGTGAACTCTATCTTTAAAGTCCTCAAGAGTCTGTACAAATCCGTAGACTCAGCAGAAGTCCATGAACTCTATCACAATCCATGAAAGTCAGTCATAATTAAGAGTCTGTGTAAGTCCGTAAAAATCCTAAATGGCTACCCTTATGTACCACCATCATAGAAATCCTAATTGGCTACTCTTTTACACCAACTAACGAGGGGGTGGAAGAATAATTTTTAAAAACAATGGAGACATGTCAAATTAGCCATAGAAATTAGGGGTATACATCTAAAACCCCCACAATTAAAGACCTGGCGTTTTTATGGGGCAAACAAACAGTCAGCAACAGCCAACAGGTTGGTTCGAAAGTTCGCAAGCAACTATCATGGCGATGATCTTCAGGTGACATAAAATCGTCAATGCCGATATTCTCTCGTTAAAAAATAAAATAAAAACAATTACAAGAGGGAAAAAAAATCCTATAAATATCCTGCTCTTTCGATTATTAAAATTACAGATGCTTCGTTTTCATCATTTTCGTTTCTCAATCTTCAACGCCTGCAACTTCTCTACCAAAACCCTAGCTTTTAATTTTCTTTCTCCGAATACCAAGTTTAGATCACAAATGGCGAATTACAGCACCTCTTCTCCTTCTTCCCAATCTTCCAAGTTATTGTTTCGTCAGCTTTTCGAGAAAGAGTCTTCTACATACACTTACCTACTCGCTGACCTCAGTCACCCCGATAAACCGGCTTTGGTGAGTCTTTTTTACTTTGATTTTAGGGTTTATCTTTTCTTTCATATCTTCAATTCAGTAATGAGTATATTTTATTGCATCTCTGCATGCACTCTCGCAGATTGTTGACTTATTTATTTATTTATTTATGATCATCTCAGTTGATTTTCCATAACTATTCTCGCTGATTCTATTCAAATTGTTGGAGATATCCTAAATTTCTATGATTTCAAACCATTCTGAATTCTTTTTTCTTTTTTATTTTCATCAGTTAATTTTTATTGTGATTTTTGTGTAGTATATACAATTTTGCACTAGCTGTGCAGAATTAATGGATTTCTAATCATCTCAATTAGTTTTCAATAACTTTTTTTTGCTGATTCTCTTCGTTAATAAAACGGCGAGCAATTTTTTGTGATTTTGGCACTTTCCAGTTATCATTCATTACATCTAGATTCCCATGATATCAAACCGTAATTGTCTCTCTTTTTTTCCTCATTAGTTGACTTATTTGAACATTTTATTTTATTTTTATTTTTGAGATGATTCTATGTGGTTATGTTTTCTACGTCTAATTTTTGGTCAAATGATCCTGTAGTTGTCGACTTTCTGTCTTCTTTTGGTATTGGTCTTACTGTTAGAATTGATGAATTTGCCAAGTTAGAAGTAGGAATCACCCCTGACATTCCAACAACCTACTTCATTACTGATTAATAGAGGTTGAAGGAGGAAGCTGCATCATAGCCTTCCTCCTTCCTCAAGAGGAGGAACCAGATGCCGAACCAGTTAACCCTGCTAAGGATGGGCAATTAACCATGGGAACTTCAACGAGGTTTTGATCAATGTTAAGATGTGGCGGGAGCACTTTGGTCGGCTCAGCATATAAAGCGAGCATAAGAGGGATGTTAGAAGTAGTGATTTCAGAAGATAGAAATTGTGGCTGTTAGAAGAGCCCAGTCCAGGAGGCTCAGCCAGAGCATTAGGGAATGGGGGATCAATTCCCAGCCCCCGGGAATTGTCAGGTGGCTTTTAAGACAAGAGCATTAGAGGTAGCCCTGTAATCAGGGGGAACCTCAATATTTTCAGACAAGGGTCCAACCTTCCTCATTGTTTACCTCACGGTTGGTCTCAGCAACACTTTTGGTTGCCTGACTTTTTTGGCACCCAAGCTTTGGTAACTTTGGCAAGCTTCATATTCTTTGGGCACATAGCCGAAGTATGGCCAAAAGTGGCACAGTGTGAGCAGTTAGTTGGTTTCCATGAATATTCGACCTGATATGCACTGTTTTAGAACCATCAATAACTTGTGGAATAGAGCTAGGGAAGTCACTGTTGACGTCAATTTCAATGCAGACTCTTGCAAACGCAAGTCTAGATTCTGTAGCCGTAGGGTTGTCCAGCAAGAGGGGAGTGCCTACTGCACTAGCAATGTGGCTAAGCCCATCCACATTCCAAAAATGAAGAGGGACTCGCTTTAGATTTATCCAAATAGGCACGTAGCAAGATCAGTGAGCTCCTGCTCGATAAAAGGACGCAATTGCCGGATGAGAAATAACCGGCTGGGAATATGAAAAGGGCCACTATCTAGGGCCTTTTCCCTGTCCTCTGAACCAAGGAATTTGAATAAAACCATGTTTTCTCCATGTGCAATCATCGTGAAATCCCCCTTAGGTTTCCAAATTTTCTTTAAAATATCACGAAGAAATATGTAAGGAAGAGGCCTACCCACAAAATTTCCAACCAGAAAGTTTTCACATTCAGCAGATTTGTCTTGAAAATCTGATTCAATCACAAAGGGAGGTTTGAACAAGAGGCGTACCTCACTAGCCTAAATGCATTTGGAGAAGAGTTCAGCCCAGCTTTTTGAGGGGTTTGAGGAAGTCACACTCGGGTTCTCTTGGCCATCTCAGGAGCAGATGAGGTCCCAGGATCAGGGGAATGAGTCGATGTCCCTTGATCTAGAGGGGACGGTTCCTGATGAGGTTGAATCGGGGCTGGTGGTGCGTATTCAACCCTAGACAGAGGGGACACTGCAAGAGCATCATCTCTAGAAGGAATCTGAGGTGTAGGGGATTTAGGGGACCTGAGGTCCACCACATCAGCCATCGGCAGTTTCAGAGTCCCACTAGCAGGGGCACGGTCGGGAGGGGGTGGTGGAGGAGTCGAGGCAGGACCACCACGGATTCTAGAAGAGCATCGAATCGTCTCTCACTAGATTCCAAATCCACCGGAGAGTGAGGTGGAGCAGGGGGCCCGCCCTTACTAGCTTTCGTCTTCAACGACGCACGGCTGCGCGGGTGAGGGAGGGAAACCGATCAGTAGCTATACGAGGTGAGGGGTGGTGGAGTCGTCGAGGCAGGACCACCACGGATTCTAGAAGAGCGTCGAATCGTCTATCTCACTAGATCCCAAATCCACCCGAGAGTGAGGTGGAGCAGGAGGACCCACCCTTACCGGCTTTCGTCTTCACCGACGCACGGCTGCGCCTGTGAGGGAACCGATCAGTAGCTATACGAGGAATGCACTTATTCTAAATTTTCACCCTTCACTTTTACCCACATACACTTGCAGATTTGTGCTTCTTATTCATATTCTAATGAGAAGTTTGTTAGCTGTATCCACTTCATTCTTTTGGAAAAGAAAATCTGTCTGAAAAAAGAATTTTTTTCTCACAGCTAGTTTATCCTTCTTCTAGATTTCTGCACATCTGTTCCCACGTGCACACACACAAAAAAAAAGGGGGGAAAAAAAAAGAAAGAAAAAAAAAACGTTCAAAGAAAATCTCTGCACATGCATATGGGTTCTCCAAGTGCTAATATTGATGTAATATTTAATTATTTTGGAGTAAATAATTTTTGTTTGTAATATTTAATTTCATCGGCTTTGTTTTTACTTTTTCAATAATCACCAAAGGTGGATCCCATGCTGACTAAAATCATTTTTGTTGTAGTTGGTTGATCCTGTGGACAAGACTGTAGACAGAGACCTTTCTGTTGTTAAAGATCTTGGGTTGAAGCTCATTTATGCTATAAACACTCACATCCATGCTGATCATGTCACTGGAACTGGCTTGCTAAAGGTGACTAACTTCTTCCGTGTTAATCTTTGTAGTTATTAGTATTGGCAACAGACTCTGTATGGCTTGTGCCTTTATGAATTTAGTGTTACTGTTCTACTTTTCAATCATTGCTCTTCTTGCATTTTACATGAGACTACATTTTCTTGCAGGGTAAGGTTCCAGGTGTTAAATCTATCATCTCAAAAGCCAGCAATTCAAAAGCTGATCTTTTTGTTGATCATGGTGACAAAATACATATTGGTAATCTTTTTCTGGAGGTAGGACGACAGATGCTTTTATGTTACTGAACTCATCCCTAATATGCTCATTTGATTGTAACCATTTTTTCTGGTTGGCCTTGTTAAAAATATTCTGGTTTGATTGATACGTGTTGATCACAATGCACTGGGGGTATCTCCATTTAGAAACATAGGTTTCATTCAAGTGGCCACAATCCTTGTTTCGTTCTTATATAGATAATCGGCTCACATTAACGTAAATTATTGCCTTCTGTTATCACCTGACCATAAATCTTACCTAACAGCTTGTCTCCCCTCCTTACCAAGATTATACTCTTTCTTTGTCTTTGTCTGGTTCTTCTTAAATTTTTTATTCTAATTTCTAAGGCATTTTACCACCTTAATGTCCACTTCTAGCATCTATTTTAGTTTTATAAATAACTTCCTCAATGTTTTCTTTGCGGATAACCCACTTAAGATGAACAAAAAACTCAAGTTGGGGTATTCATTTTTAGCAATCCTAAATACGACCTAGTCTCAGTACATGTCCATAGAGAAGTTTCTCACTTTGACTCGTTGCATATTTGGTTACCGGTTACCCTAGAAATAGAAATACTTCATAGTATTATTTCTATCAAATTGCAATTCGAAATACTACTAAGTTCTATGGAAATATTATGGAAAGTGGAAGTATTGTGAAAATGTGCATCGAAATATATAGTCAAAGTATGAGAGCAATTGAGATTCCCTAAGCTCCTATTCCCTGCAACATATTGTTGAGTCGGTAACTGTTTCCTCTATTTATATAGAACTAATGTTACTAATCAGTAAAAATAACCCAGAGTTTAACTATCTCATTAGTTCAACAAGTGAAAATATATGCAAATAACATAAATCATAACTCTATTCTCTTGCCGAAGTTTTGTGGTGGTTTGGACATCAAGAGCCTGTGGCAGATTTATATGGTCCTTTTTTCCAAATGGCTATAAAGTTTTGGTCATTTGGAAAAGAGAGGAGGCGGAGGGTGGTCTGGAGGAATATCATTGTGGAGAAGTTCAGTGTTCGCAAGTGCTGGTGGGAGTAAGGCTGCCCCACACTTTCGTATGAGACTGGTGTTTGAAGAAGACAAATGTGATTGTGGAGTGTGTGCAATCGACAATGGATGCAGGTCTTGGAGTCTTGACTTCCGGAGATGTTTCAAAGACTGGGAGCTGAACCTGATTGCTTCATTCTTTCAGGACTTCGGTGATGTGTGCCTTGTGGATGGCAAGGAGGATTGGAGTTGCTTGATTGGGTGCAGTTGAAGAGGTTTTCTGTTCGGTCAATGTATAACTCTGCTGTCCTGAGAGAAACAAAGTTATTCATTGACCAAATAGAGAACCTCTTCGACTGCACCCAAATCCTTCAAAAATAAAAAATAACTCTTCTGTGGCCCTTGCCTTTCCTTCTTCAGCTGTCTGGAACAAGGTTCTCCTTACCAAAGGTGCCGTTATTCTTATGGGCAGTGGCGTTGTGGAAAATTCCCACCTTGGATGCTCTTATGCAGAGAGTTGGAGTATGTTCAATAGATGTGAGCTTTGTTTGAATGATGAGTAGTTGGCTGACCTCCTGCTTCTCCATTATTCGGTGCGTAGTGCTCTAAAAATTTTGTCGTGAGTTCCTTTGGTTTTGATTGGTGCATCCCTTCCTCCATGGCTCAGTTGTTGTTTGCTTGGAGTAATTCCCATTCTCTAAGAAGGGAAGCTGCTCTGGAGACTGATTCTGAACACGATCTTCTGAGTGCTTTGGAAAGTGAGGAATGAGCTGACTCTCAGGTCGAAGGATACTTCTGTCCCTAACCTGATTATCAGATTTAAAGGGACTATGTATTGGGGGCTAGGACTAGACGTGCTCCAAGGACTTGGGACATGGTGGTGCAAGCATTGTAACTTCTTCTCCTAGGCTGTGGTCTGTCTTCCCCTTTTATATTTTGATTTTTCCATCAACCTTTATAAAATTCTGTAACTCGTCAAAGAAAAATAAATAAAAAAGAAAGAAAAGAGAGTAAGAAACTAAAACTGATGTACATAGTCAATAACAAACCTTGTTGGCTTGCTGTCAAACTATTCTAACACACAAAAGAAGTCTTGTTTTTTAGCACATAGTAGTTGTGAGTAAACCACTATTCAGATAATTTGTTGAAGAGAATGTATTGATCTCAAAGTTGAAAAACTTAAATTGTAGTAATAATTTTGTATTATCTTTTACCAGGTATTTAGTTTGCAGTCAAGTTCATGATCATTAGCTAGGGGTACATGGATTTTGTGATTATTCTTCATTATAAGTTTGTGTATGTGTTGAATTACTAAATTTCTCTTTGATTAGTAAAGTGAATTATATTGAAAATAAAGCAGGGGGAGATCCCCTACAAGAGGACCAATCCAAAAAATGACCTAGAAGAGGCTCACGAAATGAGCTACAACATGCAGCACAACAATATGGCCAAAAGGCCTTAACAAGAACTTCCCAATTACACACAAAATCAGCAAAAATTAACTCCCCAAAAGTTACTGAAAAAAGAGGATCGGACAAATAGAGATGCCTTGAGGCAATGCCTTTTCTCTCCCTCCATGTATCCCAACCTGCTGAGATATACTAAATTACTCTCTCATAACATCTCATTTTGGTTAGTCACAGTATGTTTCGCATATCCAGACTTGAAAATGAGGCATTTGTTCTTCGCAGGTCCGTGCTACTCCTGGTCATACATTAGGCTGTGTTACATATGTTACAGGAGATGGTCCTGATCAACCCCAACCAAGGATGGCTTTCACTGGCGATGCCTTACTGATACGTGGATGTGGGAGAACAGATTTTCAGGTGCAATATGTTATAACTATAAATTATTAAATTGCTTTTTATAAAGTGAGCACACAAAAGTCATGTTTTTTTATTTGATGGAAGCAATTTGTGTACTGAGGTTACCATCCGAAACATATTTCTAAAGTATCCATCAAGCAGGTTCTATTTGTCATGAAGTCTTCTCAACAAGAAACGTGACTATATATGTGAGTTCCATTCGAAAATCGAGGGATTGTGATTCAATGTGGACAATTTCAATGAAGATGGGTATAGTGCAATTTACCTATTTTAGGAATTTTTACCTCATGAAGATATTAATATATGTTCCAATACTCAAGTCAAGGCTGGTCTAAAATCTGAGAATTGAACTACGTAGTTCGTGGAGAGCATATCACAAGGGAAGAGAAAAGAAATATATATTTATGAAATGTTTTATTCTGTAACAATGGTATTTTTTATGCATGGTGTCCTCATTCTTCTTCTTCATAAAGGATGAAGCTAAATAGCATTCTTTAATATTTAACATGCAGGGTGGGTCTTCATCTCAGCTCTACAAGTCGGTGCATTCACAGGCAAGGACATGAATTCTTTTCTTTCTTATTTTTCTGAATAAAAGAAAATATGCATGCTTATTTGACATATATGATGGTATTATTAATAAAAGAAAAATAACTTGATTTTTTCCTTGCACCTCAGATATTCTCATTGCCCAAGGACACTTTCATCTATCCTGCTCATGACTACAGAGGATTCACTGTGAGAAAACATCTACTGCTTCTTGTTTCTAGGTTTACTTATATATAGGTTTTCATACCATCGCTGTGATGAATTTCAGGTTAGCACTGTGGGGGAGGAGATGCTTTATAATCCACGTCTAACAAAGGATGAGGTGATTATCTGGCGTTCAAGTAACCCTTTCGTATTTTCTTAGGAAATGTAACTTATATATCAATGTATCATTAAATTGGTTGTTATACCCCTTGTTAGCATGTTGTCATACAGCAAAAATATGGTTCAGAAAAAGTTCTGAGTATTAATCAGAATCGTAATAAAAAAATGTGGGCAAAGAATTCTGCAATGATTAATACACTAATATAATAAAAATGATGGTTTCTTTTTTGTTTTGTTTTCTTAATTTTATATAATGCAGGAATAATGCGAGAATAATTCATTTATAATATAAATTTCACTTTAGCTTGAAAAAATACAAATCTTTATCACTAATTTTCAAGGTAAAAAGAAAACATGAAAATCGTGTATTAAATGTGAATTAAACAGATGATTGTTAACAAGGGTTATACCCCCTCAAAAAAAAGTTAACAAGGGTTATACCTCCTTATTCGAGTGAATACTGATATCTGTAGCAACTTCTTTTATAATTCATCTCCTTCAAATTGAGAGTTTATTTCATCTCATTCATTACCATCTTTGAATCCTTCTTCTTTTTTACAGGAAACATTCAAGAATATCATGGAAAGTAAGTGATCAATGTCATTTTATGTCTGTGAAACTCTCTTAGATTTCAATGTGATCCCATTCTATGATACTAATAAAATTATTTAAACTTCCACTCTACAGATCTAAATTTACCATACCCGAAGCTGATCGATGTAGCAGTGCCTGCAAATATGGTCTGTGGGTTACAAGATGTAAGTAAAGATCCTGCTAAACCCCTATCAGCCTAGATCATTAGCAAGATAACCCCTTTAACTGTATTTAAAACCAAGACAGCTTTTATGAAAATGATGAATAAGTAATGTGCCAAGCGTGTTGAGCTTTAAGGACGGTCAGCTTGGAAGTTATAATTGCAGTATTTCACGAAAAAGGTCTTTCTGAACCGATTCTTATAAGCATTGTGCAAGTTATTTTATTCTACTAGTGGGGTTCATGCATTCTATGTGCATTGTTGTTGCATTAGGATGACCAATCTAGCTCCGATGAAAACAGTATTTTTGATCTCTAAAGTAGATTTCTTTTTCTTTTTTTCATGTGGTCTTTTGAAAGTTGAAGTTGTTAAAGAAATGTGTTGGGGGTTAGGTATTGACTGTTATTATTTGAAAAGTATCCATCTTAGTTTCAAGTAATAACTCTGTAGTTTGGAATCAGAATCCCTCAACCCAACCTACAACAATCAGTTTTATTGAGTTTCAAGTTAAGCTCAAGTGAGTAGACACACCTGTTCATGTATTATTTTGGAATGTTTTTCAAATTCTGACGCCTCTTTCAGTGAGTAGTCTCGGGGCTATGTTTGTTTCTTCCTATTATTCAGACTTCAAATTTGAAATTTGAAAATTTGAGATGTTTCCCAGTTTCTGTTTAGATTAAGCTCTTCATTTCAAAGACTGAATTCTATGTGGGCTTCATGTCTGAAATTTAAAGGAAAAAGAAACACAACATTGAATTCTATTTCAAGCATTGTTGCGTCGGGTAAGGGTTGTATAGTTCAAAATTTCAAATGTTTCCAATGTTTCATTTTGGGTTTAGAAAGTTTAGAAATGAAATCGTTTTGGTTTATCTAGATTTTTATCCATATATTTTGTTAGTGTTCATGTATTATTTTGGAATGTATCGACATGTTTTGGTCAGAATTGTCTCAATTTTTCAACTAATCAAAACATTTGACGGAAATGAGATTTTAAACATTGGTCAAAATCAGATTTTAAGCCTTGGTCTCCCTATTGGTCTATTCAAACTGTCACCTAAATACAAAACATGAAAAAAAGAAAGAGAGATAGACCAAAAAGTCCCTTTTGTGATGTGAGGTATATTGGTTGTTTGATCTAGGTACTTTTTATTTTTTTTTTGGGTCTAAAATCTATTTTATTAGCTTTTTATCGACTGTTCAGTCTTTTTTTTTAACAAATAATAACGTTTTAGTTTTTTTGTTTAACTTTGTGTGCATCTTCTTTCTTAATTTATGAAGGTGGATAGCTGGCGGAGAGAGAAAATTTGTTATTTTCAATTTTAAAACTTTAAAATGCTGTATATTTAAAACCATAAATTAGATTTTGATAAAATTTATATTTTTAGAATGCATTTATCGAGATCTTCAAAACTACACCACTAATCTATTTTTTTTCTAAGAAAATGCAAATTTACATCCAATTTTTTTGCAGTTTGCAATTTTAGCTTAATAAAAATTTCAGCTCATATATGCAAATTTGAATTTGCAATAAGAAATTCAATTTTGTAATTCGCAATTTGAACTCAATAAAAATCAAAGTTCATATATGCAAATTTGAATTTGCATTGTTCGTAACATAATTTATTTTTTTTTGAAGAAAAAAATATTGTTGATTGGGTCTCATTCTGAAGATCTCAATGAATGATTTCTAAAAATATAATTTTTGTCAAAAACGTCTTTGTATTTTATAAGTAATATCATTTTTTGTTTTAAAAACAAAATGAAAAAGTCAGTTGGTGCTTGTGTATTTGCTGTGAGGATATTTTCGTAAAACAAAATGCGCATATGCGATTTCTTCCTGTTTTGGACTAAACTGTCATTTTTTGTATTACTAGTACTGAACCACCATAAAATTTGTCATATGGGACTGAACCGTTGTTGCCCAAAAAGAAGAAAAAAAGGAAACTGCTATTGACATCTAAAAATGGGACAAGGGCAACCAAGTGATAAGGGCTACTGTATTTGGATAAGGGCATACAAAGAATTCATTGGGGCTATCCTTGGTTGGTCAAAACAAATTGACCAAATCTAAAACTTAAACCAAAATCTAAATTCTATTGACCAGGTCAATCGAGTTTTTCGTCAGTTTTTTTTTTTGTTTATATTAATAGATTTTTTTATTTTTTAGAATTAAAACCATGTTGAATCCATGATTTTTTGTGGTTTTTTGTAAGTTTTAATTTAGGTTTAAAAAAAATATATATACATTTGGGACGATGATACGTTCACAGTATGTGGTGGCCCAGACACCTTTGTTATCAAAATATATATATATATAACAAAGGAGAACGGTACATAAGATGACTAGGACAAAGGCAAAGGGGGTGGGTGACCGTTACCCCCACCCTAAAAAATAAAATTTTGATGGTGGGTCAACATAACCCTCACACCCTAAATGACCAAAATAACCTTATATTTTTTACGAAATACCGGATGTGTCCCGTGGGCGTAGTAAATGACCAAAATATCCTTATGTTCTTTTACGAAATACCGGATGTGTCCCGTGGCCATAGTTATTTATTTACACCTCATTTACACTTGACAGTGGAGTCGCGTGTAGTGGATCCAATGGCGCGTTTGTGGGTGCGCGCGAAGCGCGCATGGGGGCAACGAAAGTAGAACGTTTGGACATTCAACCCACGCGCGCGAAGCGCGTGTGGGGAGAATGGACAATTAATTTCTACGAACTAAATGACTGGAATACCCTTTTTTTTACGAGCAATTGAGCCGTGTCGTAAGCACGGTGATATTGCTAGTATATATATGGGTTAATTTAATTTACCCCCCCAGAATAATTGGCCAATCGGACTTACCCCCCTCAAAGATCAGATATTGAACTTACCCCCTTAAACTAACGGTTTCCGTGATTCTGCCGTTAGAAGGCACACGTGCGTCTCGCACGCTTGATCTTTGAGGGGGGTAAGTCCGATTGGCCAATTATTCTGGGGGGGTAAACTAAATTAACCCTATATATATATGGTCAGGTTATATAGCCCCCTTATATAACCCCTCGCTTGTGGGGCCTACATGAAACATATTCAGGGGCTGTTTTTTGGAGAAAATGATCTACATGGTGAGGAGAACATAGTTACCTGAAATCAGCCTGATCTAAAACTTGTAACCTCAAATCTACCCGTTTTAAATCAACGGTCAAAATAAAAGTTAAAAACTTGCAAATTTTTTAAGGGCTAATTTGAAGGGTTAGAAGTTTTAGAACGAGATGATTTTTAAATATGATGAAGTACATAGTGAGGAGAACATCCTCTCCAAAAATCAACTCCTAGATGCATTAAATGTGGGCCCCACACGCGAGGGATTATATAAGGAGGCTATATAAGGAGAGCTATATAACCTAACCCATATATATATACACAGCATATGTTCACAGTATAAAGTGTAAACATTTTCTACTGTTCATATGCGAACTTTCTAAATTATTCACACCCTTGTAAGCGAACTTTCTGAATTGTCTACACCTTATATATGTATATGTGAACTTTTTGAATTGTTCACACCTTTGTATGTGAGCATTCTGAATTGTTCAAACTGTTCAGAGAGAACATGTTGCTAATCCGACTTTTATTTTCTTCAATCGGAAACTCAAAAAAACTTGAAAAAAAGTTCAAAGATTGATCCAAGTTTCCAAAAATGATCTGTTTGAGCATCTTTAGGAGGAGTAGTGGAACCAATAATACTCTCTCCAAAAGTATTTAAGCAGAATTCCTCCACTGATGGGTTTACCTCGAAGAACTCATCATTTTCCATGCTCACGACCTCCGATAATTGGAAAATGATATTCGATAAGAGAGAGCTGAACAAAAGTTCAACTTGGGGAACATAAGGTCAAATAATTATTTATTTAATGAGCTTGACCAAATTTGATAGCCCTTATCTTTTTTTTTAAAGTCAACTTAAAAGATTAACTTTGACCATATTTGACAGTTGCTTTTGTCCCATTTTTAAATGCGGCTTCCAAAAAAAAATGAGTGTTGTTATTGCCACTTCTATTTTTGATCGGTTGTGGCCTAAGTAATTTTTATTTTAGTTTTTCATAAATCCACCCAAAATTTGTTAGGTAGTGACTTTTTCCTTTCTTAGTTAAAACCCTTCCACTACCACCACCACCACTTTTACCATCGGTCTTTACTTCATAATTAGGGGATGATTTTAAAGATATTTGTTTTTAAGAACTGATTAAGAAATTCTGCACAGAAAATCTGAGCAATTGATTTTCTCACAAAATAGTTCATTTATGTATCTCTTTTTGAGATGAAATTGATTTGAACAAATACTTTCTTTTAAAAGTAAATGTATGTCATGCTTTATTTTTAAGCATGAATTATCTCCAATTTTGAGGGATGATTAACAT
>MVGT01001516.1:12468-40246 GCA_002174775.1 Macleaya cordata
TGGGGTAACCCGGTCGTGTTCCTTGGCTACACTAGCAGAAGTACACTACTATTGTTGTATATGTATATGCAAGGTTTTCTTGATGTTTCAATCAACTATATAATATGCATTGCTTTTTCAAATGTTTATGAACTGTTATCGGGTTAATCGCTGCATGTGATGGTATTAGGATGGTTGATCTACCTACTGAGTTTCTCACCCAATTATTTTCGTGGTTTTACAGTTGACGTATGAGGATCGAGATAGGATTCTTAGTGGTGTTGTGACGAGGTTTTTGGCGAGAGATTCCTGGTTTTTGGGTTGATGTAGGTTTCCCTCTTTTCAGTCACAGTGGATGTTTTGCTACTGTTTTACGGCTTGGTTGCGAGCCTTATGATGCCTTGTTTTATATGAATACAACTCTTTTTTTACCTTCTCCCACTATATATATTTTGACAGGAAACAACAAACATAACTATATAATCTATCATAGTTATATCCTTGTTAAGTGAGAAATTTGAATGTCGTAGTTATTTGCACGTTCCTCCTGGTCCTACTTTGTTGGGATTTCAGTTGAGTTGAGAAAAAAAAAATGGGTGGCAAATTTTTAGTGCATACCTTTTGTTTAAATTTGTTTCCGCTGCGTATTTCTTGTATGCATTGTGTCTGTTAGGTGACGAAAGGTCCAGTTTACATGGGAGACTCTGCCAGATTTGAGTCTCGTTGTAAACTGATGGTAATGTCCCTTATATTCGGGGTACGGGGGATTTATGGCCAGAAATTTACCCAGAAAATTAGAGGTTGAAGGAGAAGAAATGGACTGATTTTTCTTCTCCTTCCTTCTTCCTTCTTCTTTCTTCTTCCTTCTCCTTCCTTCCTCTTCTTCTTCCTTCTTCCTTCTTCTTCTTCTTCCTTCTTCTTCTTCTTCCCTGCCTGAAAACACAGCAGGAGGCCGCCGGCAGCCTCCTACTTCAGGCGTGGACAGCTGCTGCTGCTGCTGCTGTTCCTTCTCCTTCTCTCTCTCTCTCCCTCCTTCTTCTTGCCGATCTCTCTCTCTCTTTCTCTTTCTGCCGATCTCCCTCTCACTGATCTCACTCTCTTCTCTTCTCTCTCAACTGTCGACAGCCTCTCCCTCTATCCTGTCGACAGCTTTCTCTCCCTCTTTCTCTCTCTCTTTTCTACTCCATCTTTCTAACCCCCTCTTATTTTTCAGCTAGTTTTATTACCCCTTTCTATTTTTATTTGTTTTGTTATCTAATATTACAATACTACAATATCATTATTAGTAGTAAACAACAAAAGTATAAAAAAATCCTTATCTCTTTTTGTTAAAAATAAATATCTACTATTACTAATACTACTAAAATTTATTATTATTAGCAAATGATTTTCTTTTTTGTTAGTGGGGTCTTACACCTTATCTAAGATATTCAAGATGCATAAGGAAAGGATCACAGTAAAGACACACAGGTCAAAACCAAATCAAAGCACAAATGATCTGTGTGTAAAGCAAGAATACTACGTGAGAAAAACATGCATCAATGCCATGAAATTTCAAAAACACAAAGTATCACAAAATTCTTTCTGGAATGCGAGACAAGTGATGCAATACAATGCAAACTAGAATAAACACACTTAATTACCCATTATGAGAAAGAGGCATGTAGCAACGGGGGTAGGAGAGTGAAATATGGGGATCTCAAGACACTGAGACTGCCCCAAATGCCCTTCTTAAGAGTCAAAAAATAAAGAATTCAAGGGCAAGGTAAGAATATCAACAACTAGTTTATCATTCTACACGTATTTATAATGGATCACCTAATCTTCAACTAAGTCACGGATAAGGCGCAGCGTAATATCAATGTGCTCAGTTCAAGAGTGTTGATCATGAATCATGGTGATATCAAAACTACTAGTGTTATTACAACAAACAATTATAGTAGCATGCTTTAAACCATAATCAATAAACATATGCAACATCCAAACAAATTGAGTGAAACACAAACCTGCCATGATAACCTTTACCTTGGTTGTGGATAAGGATTGAGAGTCTTGCTTCATGTTCTTCCTAATATCCACATTCCCAGCCCAACCCACATCGGAGTAGGCACAAATCTCGAAGTAGACGTCCTTAGAGTACCAAAGTCCATACCCGAGAGATCCCTTGCATTGGGGTCTTATTTTGTCAATTCCGAATAAAACCTATTCATAAGAGCCAATGAAAGGTAAAAGATAATACTCCCTAAGGAATAACGACTTTAAACTCTAGGAGATGTCTTTTAACTTGTTTTCTGCACATATCCACAAAACATATCAAGGTACCATAGAAAATATGAGTATACACTCAATAAGCTTACACTTCCCCTTGATGAGTGGCACAAGAATATCTCCCCTTATGTGATGAATCTCCCATCACATAGTACTTCCCTTGAAAGGTCAAGAACACACAATTCTCCCATTTTTTGTCATACATGGACCAATGATAATGACATAAAATGTACAAGGAGAAACAAAGGAAGATTTTGTAAGAAGACACACATACAAACCAACCATCAAGATGCATATCTAACTAGACTTCGTATTTGCGCAAACAGCAACAACTAGGTAGTTAGATAGTCAATAAATACACACAGTGGAAGGTAAGCATATGTTAAGTCACACATTATAGAAATTATCCAATCTAGCTAAGGAAATCGAAGCTAGGATGAGAGAATAGAAGTACGGTGTGTGAGACTATCCTGGTTTCGAAAACCTATGGACAAGATGCATATTGTTGGATAAAACAACTATTAACCTAATGCATCATATTGAGCAAGTATGCACAAAAATATGCAGTGAAACTTTCTCTACAAGTACATACATCATAAACTAGAATGCACATAATAGAAAAATACAAACTAGTAGAGCACCCACTCACCTTCCCTAACAAAATATACAATCAATGCAAAGGGAGAAGTGATAGTACTAAATAGGACTCATGATGAAGCATAAAATCAGGACATAACACAATGAATATACAAAGTGACATGCACAAAATAAGCATTATGCGTATGATTCATCCATGAAAAACAAAAGAACTTGAACCTGCTGAAGACTATTCTTTCTTGACTGTGGACAATGATTGAGAGACACTCTTTGCTCTACTTATCTTCCACATACTCAGCACATCTCGTGTCAAAGATGACACAAACGTTGAGGTTATTTGCCATGTTCAAAACTTTGATTCTTCTTTGAAAATCTCTGCACCACCTCAAGAAATTCATCAAAAGAACCGGGTTTCTCTCGGAGGGAAACCACCCATGTGAACCGAGAGAAACCAATGACTATAATCAAAAGAACACATTTCAACATATATGATCAAATAATTAAAAACCAAACACCTTGAGAGGGATTTAAAGACATTGGATGGCTTGAAATCAATTGAGGTGACAAAAAAAATATACAGTATTACAGTTTGTTACCTCATTCGAATCCGATGGTTGCAACCCCACAAATGTCATTAGGGATGTGGAGCCTTGCCCCCTTGAGTCGATGCGTGTTCAATGTTGTCAACTCGTTTCTTCACCCATACCAGCATTTCTTTTCTCTTTGGAGCTTCATCCTTTGGCTTGGGTGTAGAGGCTTGCTTCATTTTGGTCTTCTTGCCTTGCTTCTTGACATATGGTCTCTTGCCATATGTTGTTCTACTGCTATTGGGATTCGTTAGTCTCCCAATCTCTCCAGTCAAAGCTTTTGCTTTACCTTGAAGTTGCTTGAACTTCTTGAGCAACTCCTTTTCTCTTTGTGATCGGTGGAGGTCTTCCAAGTAGAATTTGCAAGTATTTTGCAAGTGACCTTGATATCCACAATATGAGAATGTGTGGATGTCTTGAGGCAATCTCCTTGTGCATCTTAGCTTGGCTTGTGGCTTGGCAACCTTCTTTGGAGCTTGTTGCTTGCTAACTTGTTTTGGAGCTTGTTTGTTGGCATGCATAGTTGCTCTCTTTTGTGGAGGAGGAGAAGTCGTAGCATTCACAAAGGTCGTTGACATAGACGTGCTAGCAACATTACTTGGATCAAACCCGAGTCCCCTTTTATCACTTGAATTCTTCGATCCTTTCAACATTGACACTAGATTATTTGACCCGTGATTGAACTTTATAAGCATCTCCTTAGACTCTTTCAGCTCATCCTTCATATTATTCATCTCATCAAGAAGAGATGTAACTCTCTCATTTGCCACCAAAAGCTCATTCTTGAGAAAGTTGCTTTCTTTTTCTTTTTCTTCAAGAATCTCTTTGCCTTCTTCCTCTCTCTTGGAGGCTTCTTCCACTTGAAGTAATAAATCATTCTTCTCATTCTCAAGACTTGAAATCTTTAGTTTAAGTTCCTTGTTATCCTTGGATAAGCTCTTACTGTTTTTCAAAATTCTTGAAAACAATTCTTCCTCATGGAGATCATCTTCACAATCATCTTCGGAACTCCACCGGCGAACTCACCGGAACTCCACCGGTGACAGTAATGTTGTTTGAAGATTTGGGTGTTTCTTCATCACTCTATAGATATCATGCTAGAATGATATGCAATATCTAGCTAAAATGAAAAGCCCTATGAGAGCAGAACAAAATCAACTCTCAAGAAGAAGTTAGCTCAATCTCTCTTAAGATCTTGAAGCCCTAGCTTATTGGAGAAGATAACTACAATGGTTTCTCACTCTAAGCTCTAACTCTCTTCTTCTTACATTATCCATTACCTAAAATGGTTTGCCTCTCTTCTATATAAAGAGAAGGAACAAAACCTAAGGTCATTTGGGTCAAAAGACTAAAAGGGTATGAGTCCCTAGGTCTAAAAATCGCGTAACCCAAAAATAGGGTGCAGGAGTATCAATAGCCCTATGAGGAGTATCGATAGTCCTGTGAGGAGTATCGATAGTCCTATTGAGGAGTATCGATACTACCTTGATCTGTTGTCAACAGATCAGAGGAGTATCGATAGTCCTATTGAGGAGTATCGATACTACCTTGATATGTAGTCAACAGATCAGAGGAGTATCGATAATCCTATTAAGGAGTATCGATACTAACTTGATATGTAGTCAACAGATCAGAGGAGTATCGATAATCCTATTAAGGAGTATCGATACTAACTTGATCTGTTGTCAACAGATCAGAGGAGTATCGATAGTCCTATTGAGGAGTATCGATATGGGCAGCGAAGTATCGATACGAGCCCCCAGAGTATACCTCCTTGCCCATAAGCTAGAAAAGCCTCTAAAATGTATCTAAATAAGTTCTAAGTTCATCCTAGCTTATATGGCTAAGTCCTAATGCAATTTAACCACCTATGAATGATAAACATGGTAACTTACCAATATGTGGTGAGTTCTGGTGGTGAGTTGAGTCCGTTGGCATGCTTTCTCTTCGATCTTCGATGGAGTGTGAGTTTGCACGAAGGATACACCCTAACTCTAAGTCAAGCATGGACTACAAATGTGTACATTGTCTCACCATGAACATTGACAAACCCAAAGGGACCTTTCAAAGTTGATAATCTTGTTGAAGATAAGATAGCAAAAACTGAATATAGTTCTATCAATGATGGTGTTGCATCTCCTTCATAAGACCCAAAGGTTTAACAAGCTTCTCCACACACCATGATCGTCAACAACCAAGATGTTCAACCTAGAAGTTCACCTCAAGAACATCCAACCACTTGAGCTCAAAGATGGCACAATCCCGATGAAATAATTGGAGGGATTGAAACTAATGTTCGAACAAGGAGATAAGTTCAAAATATAGTAAATCATGTATATTATGTTTCTATGTATGAACCTACTAATGTGGTTGATGCTTTACAGGATGAAAATTAGATATAAGCAATGCAAGATGAACTTGGTCAATTCACGAGACAAGAAGTGTGGACTCTTGTACTTCGTCCCAAGAATACCCAATGTCATTGGTAACAAATGGATCTTCAAGAACAAATCAGATGAATTTGGTACTATTGTGAGAAACAAGACTGGGCTTGTAGCTCAAGGGTATTTTCAAATTGAAGGTGTGGACTTTGATAAGACCTTTGCTCCAGTTGCAAGACTAGAATCTATAAGGTTACTATTAGCAGTTGGATGTCACCTAAAGTTCAAACTTTTTTAAATAGATGTCAAAACAGCCTTTCTAAATGGCATCCTTCAAGAAGAAGTTTATGTAGAGCAACCTAAAGGATTTGAAGATCCCATCAATCCTAATCATGTCTATCACTTGAAGAAATCCCTTTATGGTTTGAAACAAGCCCCAAGAGCCTAGTATGATAGATTAACTATTTTTCTTCTTAGAAAAGGATTCTCAAGAGGGGGAGCTGACAAAACCATGCTCATCAAATGGGCTTGAAATGATGTACTTGTAGCTCAAATCTATGTGATGATATAGTATTTGGTTATACATCAACCAAACAAACTAAAACCTTCTCAAACCTTATAAGTAAGGAGTTTGAAATGAGTATGGTTGGAGAACTAATATTCTTTCTTGGATTGCAGGTTAAGTAACAAAAGGATGGAATATTTATATCCCAATTTAAATATGCCATGGATCTTGTCAAAACGTTTGGCATAGAATCTGCAAAAGAAGCTCGCACACCAATGGGAACCACTACTAAGTTAACAAAGGACTTAGCTGGACAGGAAGTAGACCAAAAATAATATAGAAGCATTACAGAGAGTCTCCTTTACCTTGCAGCTAGTCGTCCCAATATTTCTTTGAGTGTTGGTGCTTGTGCCCGCTATCAAGCAAATCCTAAAGAGTCCCACTTAACAGCAGTTAAACAAATCATTTGTTATGTTAAGGGAACCCTTGAATTTGGCTTGTGATACACTAATGATACAAAATCTGAAACAAATGTTGGACATAATTTAGTAGCATGGCAAAGCAAGAAATAAAACTCTCAGTCTTTGTCAACTGCTGAAGCAGAATACATTGTTGCAGGTTCGTGTTGTACTCAATTATTGTGGATGAAACAAATGTTATCTGATTATGGCATTGAACGTGAGATTATGACTGTGCTTTGTGATAATACCAGTGCCATTGATATCGCTAGAAATTCAGTACAACATTCTAGGACTAAACACATAGACACAAGATATCACTTCATTCGTAACTTGGTTGAAAGCAAGGTGATTTGTCTTGAATTTGTTCCTACTATAAAATAATTGGCTGACTTACTTACTAAACCTCTAGATACTCTTAGATTTGAACTCCTTAAAAAATCTATTGGCGTGGTTGCTGTAAACTAATTGTTTCCGTCTCACTCCTTCCTGATTTCTGCATTGCATATCTTTTTGGATTGAAGAGTGAGTTGTGCTTATTATTTTACTTTCAAAAACTATATATTCTAATAGGTGTGTTTTCAAGTGTTCTTCTTGTTTCAAATGGCTATGTTTTGTAGAATGCTTGAACATATCAGAGATTTCACAAAGCTGATTTGATTTACCTTATTTTGATAAAGCCTGTGAATCTCTACAATAAACCCACATACTCTCTTAATTGATCTTTTGGTTCTTGTACACATAAGGAATCTCTTGAGTAAGTGTGTTTTTATCCTAGTTGGAACATTGGATGGATTGAAAATACAGCTCATGATTCATTGATGGGCTGAACTAACTGGTTGGACTATCTCTCACTAGGATATTGTGTTTTGATGAAGTACTGAAAAATATTGTCATATCATAATGAAACATCACCAAAACAATAAGGTCTCGTAAAAGAGTTTGAGCTTGGTGAAATACCAAAAAGAGTGAGATCCCGTGAAAAGATTAGGAGCTCGGTGTTTGAACATCAAAAAGAGTGAGATCCCACAAAAATATTGGGAACTCGACGTTCTTTTCTTCATCTTGACCTCATGGTGATTCACTTGATTCCAATACGGGTACTTTCTTAGAAGCATTTCCTCATATAAGAGTTGCTTTTAAGTTCAAGGAAAATACTGGTGTCTTGTTGATAATCTATATCTCATGCTCATGAGTACCTCAAAAAGTTCTATCTTGTGCTCAAACATGAAGGTTATATTATAAGGTGCAAAGTGAGATGGTACTTTCATGCTAGGTAAGGTTCAGGTTTGAAGAAATCAGTCATATGGACATCCTTATCTTATCTTCTTTTTATGATGATCTCACATAAATGATATTGTTCTCTCAACACACACATTCATTGATCATCTATAAGAATATTGTGGTGCTGCTTGTTTTGAGAATCAACAAGGCTTTATTCGAATATGATTTAACAAATTCTTGCATGCAAATCATGTGTTAATTGCATTATATTCTTCATAGGCTTGTGTAACAAGTCACTTATCTTGGACATACCTTGATTCCATCAAAAAATTTCTCAAAAATGAGTTTCATGGATAATATGTCAAATTTTTGGTGATTTTGTTTTTCAGTTTCGAAACCAAAAAGGACCTGGAAACAATCTACATTTCAGTTTCGAAACCAAAAAGTTTGGTTTTGAAACCAAAAGCTATCTGAAGACTTTGTTGTCCTCGGTTTCGAAACCGAACTGGTTGTTTCGAAACCAAATTGGACTTGAAGACAATTTTGTTTTCAGTTTTGAAACCAAACAAGTTGGTTTCGAAACCAGAACCTAACTGAAGCCAAGTTTTGTTTCAGTTTCGAAACCAAACAAGTTCGTTTTGAAACCAAAACTTACCTGAAGACACTATTTGTCTCAGTTTCGAAACTAAACCTGTTGGTTTTGAAACCGATGTCTGGATCTCGCGATTTCAGGGGCATTTTCGGCCTTTTGAAAAGGGTCTTTTAAAAGGGGGTCGAAACCATTTTATTTCTAAACATTTAGGTTGGTTTCGAACGAGGAGATAAAGGTTTTTCAAAGATTTTGGGTTGAGGCTTCAGACGATTTGGGATCGTTTTGCACAAACTGGTAAGCCTCCTTCTACTGCCTATCTTTTTCATTGTTTTTAGTCTTCAAAACCCTAGTTCTTACATTTGTGTTGGGTTGGATATCTGTGCCTCATGTCTTCTAAACGACCAAACCTTCACCCCACCTCTTCCTCCAACCCAAAGAGGTCGAGATCCTCTACGAGTTCTTCCCAATCCTACATTTGCCCTAGAACAAAAGAAAAATTTTATTCGGCAGATTGTTACCATATTTATATCCAAAACTTTCAAAATCGTGCCTTGGTAGTTGAAAGACAAATTAACTGGTACAATGACATAGTACTTCAAGAGATCAATACCAGGTTAAATTTTCGTTGATGATTTGTTCACAGGTGAAGGAAATGCCTACCCCAGGCTTGTTCGAGTATTCTACTCGAATTTCCATCATGTTGATGAGGAAGGTTTTAAATTTCTCACTATGGTGTGTGGGAAAAGGATTGTAATTGACAGCGCTCTCATTACCTCGCTTCTTCATATTGAAGATGCGGATGATGTTATCCGTTTCTCGCCTATCCGAGACACTGACGACGATTACCTTCCGAGTGCTCATGATATTGCGGAGGATTTAGCTGGGGAACGCTTTGATTGGCATAAGGATTTTCCTGCCAAGAAATGTACCTTGTTCTATAGGGTGCTAGGGAACATTGCTACTACAAATCTATTTCCTTGTTCAGGAAACAAGAGTAAACTCAGTGACAACATGGCTGAGTTTTTATATCATTTGGGGAAGAATACCAAAATAAGAATCGCCGACTTTATTTTCACTCAGATGATAACCATATACAAGCATGCTACTCGGAGTCATTCTCTCCCTTTTCCCAAATTGATCGAGAGCATTTTTCTTCACTCTGGGATTGTAATTCCTACGGGAGAGGCCTCACTTGCTGCTATGGGTACCATCACTGCATCAACTGTTAATCGTATTAGGGGTCACCTATCAAGGGTGATACACCTACACCAACACCAACAACTCCAGCAGACACGACTGCTCCTGCAGTAGGTTCTGTTCCCTCTGAGCATGTTCCTCCTAGTACTACACCTGCTGGCTCTACTACCCAGAGAGAACTCAGAAGGGAAGCTCGGATAGCACAAGCACAGGCCACCAACACCATCCTTGAATACCTGAAGATGTTGGCCCTGTTGTGAATGCCATTGCTGATAAGGTGGGAGTTGAAGGCATTCCTGATGTGCCAGAAGAGGGGAGATCAAAAACCAGTCATGATCGCCCAGTTGAGCTTGAGGATGAAGCAGAAGATGATGATTCGTCTAGTGAGTCCTCCAGTACTGATGGAGATGAGAGTGTTCCTCCACGTGCCCCTGCTGATGTAGTTGAGGAGTCATACAGTGATGTTGCGATGGATAGTTAGATTTCTCTCTCTCTCTTTATTTTTTTAGTTGTGAATGATTCTTCATTTTTTATTCATTTGCGACTTCATCTTTCACTTCTTAAAACTTTATTATCTGGTTTTTAAATAATTGAACTTATGATGGGTGATTCAGTTTTATTTAGTAAAAGCATTAGTTGTTTCCTTCCTCCATATATGTGCCTCAATGTATCTTCTTGCAGGGTTTTATTTTTCCCGCCTTTGTCTATTTCTGACAAAAAGGGGGAGACGTGATTATGATTCTGAATAATTACCTAACAGGGAGTATGTATGAATATGAGGGAGAGAATTCATACACATAGGGGAAGTGGTTGAATTTCCTTATTTTTTTCATGTGTTTCATTACAGGATACTATATTCTATTGCATATTTGTACTATCTTGTTTTGGCATGAGTTTGAATTCTTTGCAAGAAACTATTGAAAGACTACTCCTAGAGTTTAGATGTCATAACTATGGGGGAGTGAGTCTTTATTATTGATTGAGTACATTGTAAGAGGAAATATGCTGTAATGGGGAAGGGTTGTTTTTATGTTTCTCTTATAAATAGTTTTTGTCACGAAATCGACAAAGGAGGAGATTGAAAGGTCCATGTTTTTATATTTGTTGAATTTCGTGTCAAAAGTAAACTCAAGATTGTCTTTGTAAATCTAAGTTAGAGTCTAAAGAGTCTTGGTCCACATCGGTTGAAAGAGAAGAAATCTACAAAAACTTCGAAGAACTCAACTCACCACCGGAAGACATCCTAGGATGGTAAGAGACTTAGAAAAACTAAGTACCATAGGTGGTTAGATCATTAAGAGTGTTTCCCACACTTTTAAATTGATTAAAAAATATTTTAAAGGAAAAAATCAGAATCTGGACAGTTTTGGTTTCGAAACCAACTGTGATAATGGTTGTATCTAACAGAAAAAGTAAAGTTTCGAAATCAACCTCAGTTTGATTTCGAAACTAAACAGTTTGGTTTCGAAACCAAAACCTCATCTACCATAAGATGAAGTTTGGATTCGAAATCAAACAGGTTGGTTTTGAAACTAAAAGACAAAAAACCATCACAGGTCCTTTTTGGTTTCGAAACCAAACAAGGTCGGTTTCGAAACCAAGCTGGTTGGTTTCGAAACCATTGCTCAGATTCGTTTTGGATGTGCGATTTTCTGAGCTGTAAAGTAACTTTTTAGCACATTATTGCTCATCTCCCTCTAAGCCTTGTTTTAGGGAGATAATTAAGCGTGTGAAACATTTCTAAGTGGGATGAGAGGCTCAATGGAATGATTTCTGATGTGAATTTAAACTAACTTGAATTAAAAGATTAATTTAAATCAAATAATACTCGCAAGTGCATGAATCATACATAGATATGGCTCGTATTACGAGGTCGATCCCACGAGGACAAAAATAAAAAGTATCAAATTAAATCTAAAATTAATTAAATCCTAATCATAGCAATTTAAATTTAGAGATGATTTAAAAACTAAGCATTTAAATAAAGCAAAGGAAATTAAACAACTAATTAAAAATAAATGAGTAAACCAATAGGAGAAATTACTAAGGTTTTAGAATCTACTTTGTAGAACCCATAATAATGTTATATATAGATATTAATTTTTCTTCTCATTAACCACATACTAGGCTAGTAATCAAACATGCTAGTATGGAAGATTGAACTTTAAAACCCTTTTTAAAACAACTTAATATATTATTCCACTTCACTTGAAAGATCAAAAATAAATTAACCTAAGTATCCGAAAAACTGAAATACACAGATTATCTACTTTTGATTTAATACGTTGAAAAACTAAGTTGATAATTGGTAGAAACTATCCCAAACTACATGTAAGATCATCACATGTGTCCAAGGTTTCATCCCTAACAATTATACGAAGTACGAATAATTAAAATATTAATAACTCTTTCGAGAAGAAAAATAAACATCCATAAACACCATTATTGTATCACCCACAAAGCTTCATCCTCAACCCTAGTTGAGGGTTTAGTTACACATAATTGAAGAAACAAAAAAATTAACTAAACAATTTTTCATTAAATCAAAATAAGTGTACTCACAAAAATTAGCCCAAATATTACACTTCAAGTTCCACCACTCTCTCTCTCTCTCTCTACAGATTTCTCTTACTTGCTCTTCACCGTTAATTTGTATGGTATTAGGCAGCAACACTTTTTTCTTTCTATATGTACTAGTTGTTCCCTCTATCCACACATGAATAGTACAGTCCTTTCCCTCTATATATTGTCCTCTTTTTATAATTAGAAAAACCCAACTAAATTGAGTTGTAATAGGAATTATCTCTCAATGGGGACTTTGTATTTCATGTTCATGTTAAAAACTAATTCTATGTATTATAGAATTCCAACAAAATAGGTGCAGGTGGGGTCCACTAGAATGAAAAGTTTGGAATATTTGATTTCAGCTAATTTAATAGGGTCCACCATCCTTCTTTACATAAGAAGTAGATTAATAAAACCAAACCATTGATGACATCATCCTGGCCTTAGTATATCTTGGATCGGTTGATTTCTTTGAAACTATTTTGACTTAGTTTGATCCATTTGCATGCGCCGAGGACATGCAAGTTATAATGGCTGCCCTTATAAATTCTAGCAGGTGCCCTCATCAATTAGCGTCTTTAATCAGTTTTGCTCATCAATTGATCTACACTACTTCATGTGTACCAGGACCTTCGCCAAAAGTTATAATTTGTCGGTTTTACCACATTTTGCCCCTTCCACTTATATTCCCTGCACACAACCAAAATATACTTAATTAATTTAAATGGAGTAAAATAATTAATTAACTAATATAAATATAGTGGTATTAATGTAATATATATGTGCTTAGCAATCTCATCTCCAATAATGGTGTCTACAATTAGACCTAGAACTAATAAAATTAGTCTAGGATTGAGCTGGACATTTTCATTATAAATAGGGGTTGAAACTTCTATTTTCAATCAACCATTCACCCTTCACCTCAACAAGCAATTGAGAGTCTTCAACTATAAATCCCTAGTTCTCAAGCTTGTTGAACTTAGTTCTAATCCTTCCCATTTTAAACCAAAAAACTCTATTTTTGTGTGCTAGTGGTATTCCGGTGGTGAAGCTTGGAAGTGATAAGCTCGACATTTAGAGAGAGCTCTCATTGATCTAAAAAAGAGTAGGAAGTTCATTAACAAGAGGAGAAGGAATTCTTGAGAGTTTGAAGAGAGAACTCTCCTTGATCTAAAAAAGAGTATGAAGTTCATCAACAAGAGGAGAAGGCATTCTTGAGGGTTTGAAGAGAGGGTTCTCCTTGATTTAAAAAAAGAGTAGGAAGTTCATTAACAAGAGGAGAAGGAATTCTTGAGAGTTTGAAGAGAGAACTCTCCTTGATCTAAAAAAGAGTATGAAGTTCATCAACAAGAGGAGAAGGCATTCTTGAGGGTTTGAAGAGAGGGTTCTCCTTGATTTAAAAAAAGAGTAGGAAGTTCATCAATAAGAAGAGAAGGTATTCTTGAAAGTTTGAAGAGAAGAAGGCTTGAGAAACTAAGGAGTGAGAAGAGTTTTCTTTTCTTTTAGAGTGTAATTCCTCCCTCAAAGCTCTACTCATGTTAGTCACAGCATTCTTATAAAATTTAGGAGTTATGTGTCCTATTTAGGTTAGGGACTTTCTAAAAACCCTCCTTGTAAAGATCAAGAGATTATACATGTAAGATGAAGCTCTTCCAATTTTTAGTCACAACACTCTTATTAAATTAAAAGTGGTGTGACCTTCTTTTAGTAAGAGACTTCAAGTGTCAAATTCTCATCCAAATCGTTCCATTAATCAAGGTATAGAAATTTTCTAAACTTGGTTAAACTTCAAGATAATCTAAAATAGATTGTCTTGAAGGCCACAAAACTTGTGGTCATTTCAAATTGTAAATATTACTTAAACATTTATATATTGTTCCAAAGTGAACATTCTTTCTTATATCTATTTATATTTACATTTCATGCAATTTATTTCCAAGCAATTTTTCTATTCTTTATTTATATTCTTTCGTTTACATTTTGTCATTTATTTATAAGCAACTAACAAACTTTACATTCCAAACAACCAACAAACTTTACATTCTTTGTAACTAACAATCTTTATATTCCTTGTCATTTATTTATATGATACTAACAAATTTTACATTATTTATCATTTACAAGTTACTAACATTAATTTTCTAACCATTATTTACATTTCTTGTTACTAACACTAACTCTTTAATATGCTTTATTTATATTCCTTGTCATTTACTTCCAAGTAATTTCTCAATTTCTTTATTTTACATCTTTATTTACATTCTTTGGTTAAAGCATTAATGTCCATTGTACATAAAGTTATCTACTTGTTTTGTCAAAGAAATCTGAAATAGGCTGCCTGGGATAAATTCCTTTCATTATTTCTCTAATTTGTTGAAGAAAACTCGATATTCGTTTATAATCTCTAACTTATGTATTAGTGTAATCATTCAGAATGATGACCCCAACACTTACCCTTTAAATTATGACAATAAATCACTAAGAATAAATTACTGCCAAAAGCAAAGTATCTAAATGGAAGCTATATGCATGAAAATCCCATAGGAAACAAACATTTTTTAAAAAGGGATATTTTCAATGGAACTATTTCCTAAATGAAAATTTAACCAATTAAAATAAATACAGAAATCTGTATAATCTCCCCTAGATTCTCAGAATGATAACATTATTCAGAAATCATAATCTTTCTTTCAAAGATTATCATTTCGCATCCAGCATCTCCTAAAACCCGGAGACATTTCAAAACACGTCCTTAAAAAGAAAGCATCTATTTCGTAGCCAACATTTACTTTCAAAAGAGAGTATTTGTTCAATTTCCTAAATTATCTGGGCAAAATTTCTTAATCAGTCCTTACAACAAATATCCCTAAAGTCATCCCCTAATTATGAAATAGAGACCGATTTTTGATCAAGCAGTTGTTAGGTGCCTCACACCTTCCTGACCCATAATACTTACTCAGAATCTCAATCGCAAAATTTCTTAATCAGTCCTTACAACAAATATCCCTAAAGTCATCCCCTAATTATGAAATAGAGACCGATTTTTGATCAAGCAGTTGTTAGGTGCCTCACACCTTCCTGACCCATAATACTTACTCAGAATCTCAATCGCAAAATTTCTTAATCAGTCCTTACAACAAATATCCCTAAAGTCATCCCCTAATTATGAAATAGAGACCGATTTTTGATCAAGCAGTTGTTAGGTGCCTCACACCTTCCTGACCCATAATACTTACTCAGAATCTCAATCGCAAAATTTCTTAATCAGTCCTTACAACAAATATCCCTAAAGTCATCCCCTAATTATGAAATAGAGACCGATTTTTGATCAAGCAGTTGTTAGGTGCCTCACACCTTCCTGACCCATAATACTTACTCAGAATCTCAATCGCAAAATTTCTTAATCAGTCCTTACAACAAATATCCCTAAAGTCATCCCCTAATTATGAAATAGAGACCGATTTTTGATCAAGCAGTTGTTAGGTGCCTCACACCTTCCTGACCCATAATACTTACTCAGAATCTCAATCGCAGAGCAGTCTAAAGAAGACCGTCATTAGAATTTTTAAAGAAGAATCTAGGAGCAGTTGCCCTGGAATGGTTCTAGGCACTTTATGCATTCGAACCAGCTGTTCTTTTTTTTCTTTCCTTTTCTTCTTTCAAAAAAAAATTTGGATTGCAGGTTTTCTTTTAGTTTGAACCAATGGATTGAATTAATTGATTCAAAATTTTTAATTAAAAAAAAAATCTTTTAGATCTTTGTTCGAACCACTGGTTCGAACCAACTGGTATGGACAGTTATTTTTCGATCCGTTCGAGTTTTTCGGCAATTTTTTTTTCACCTGTTAAACACTTATCTTCCAAGCACACACCCAAATTCAAAAAAAAAGAAAGAAAGAGATTTTCATTGATTTAAGGGGATCAATTACAAAAGGAAGAGGTTTTTACACACAAAAAAAGGGAACCTCCACATAATAGCAAGACATTATAGGCCACCGGCGACCTCGTCAACGGCCATCTCCCCGACAACGAACCATCAACCTCCCCATATCCTTCGCACAATGAACGCAATCAAGAGATTTATACACATTTGGATCAGAACCAAAAGGAAGAAAAAACACCAAGTTAAATCTATTTTCAATCGAGTGAAATCGACGATCGGCGAAGATAGATCGGAGTACGACGAGGAGAAAAGTGAAGAGAGAGCTCGACGGTGCGGTGTGAAGGTGTGGCGTGAAAGGACAGCAAGAACCGAACGACGAGGATCGGCGAATGCAGCGCGGTTCGAGGGCTTTGCCCTAAAAAGGAAAGTAAAAACTTTCCTTTAAAAGGAAAAGTCACCAAGGGGCACACGCACCCTTAAAGAAACCCTAAAAGAAAAAGAGAAAAAAAAGTGGGAAAATGAAGGACACGGAAATCATCCTCGAAAACGAGGATCAAGGATTAAAAGAAGGTTTGCTTCGAAATGTGGGAAAAAAATCCCACTGAAAAATATAGACCTTACCACCCAAAATTCAGTTGTGTTTACTTTGGTATACAGTCTATAAAGCAGACCTTTACCAAAGAGAGGCATCTGCAGATACTCCAATTTTGTTCTCCTTATAATGGAACCACAAAGAAGAGCCCAAGAATCATCTCAGCGGATTAAGCCTAAATCAGCCCCAATTCTATTCTAAAAAGGCGGTTCATCGTCTTATATGGAATTGTCCGGATCTGATTAGCAAATATTTTGAAAACATAGATTATAAGGGTCTTCTGGACACAATGAGTGTTTTTTAGGAATTCCTGGATATTACTCTTCTTTTTTGCCATAGCAGCATTTACTCGAGCCTCGAACTCAAACAGTTGGGTACAGAACGTTGTAGGCACCCCAATCGGGTCCTCCTTATAAAAGAGCCACAAAAGTGAGCCCAAGAATTGTCTCAACAGACTAAGTCCAAACTGGCATGAAACTATTTTAATAGCCATGCCCGAATCGACACAATCCCATTCTAATGGTCAATCTCTAAAGTAGTTCACTCATTCATCAATCCAAGTCCAAGAAAGGAGGAGATTAAGAAAGTCAAAGACGTACAACTCAAAAATCAAAGCATCCAAGATCAATAGAGACTACCAAGTGTTAGTCAACTCAATAAATGCATCATCCAAGGTCAGTTGTTCAAACTTGAAACAAGGGGCAACATACGCCAAAAAAGGATTCAAAAAAAAGATCCTAATTTTTTCATTTTTATCCAAAAGCCAAATATCTCTCTCCCATCCAAAAAAAATAGGCAAGACCAAAATGTCAAAGTCTAAAATTCAAGATAGGGAAAAAGAAAATCCTTAAAGGAGTCAAGTTCAAATTTGAAAAAAAAAAAGAAATCCCCAAGAAGATTCTATGTTCACAAAGTTCAAATTCAAGAGAGAATATGAATCCCCAAAGAAGTCAAAAGTTCCAAACTGGGGGCAAAAGAAATACCCTAGAAAACTCAAGATCCAGAAAGTCAAGCAAAGGGCAAAATGAATCCCCAAATGGAAAATCATGCCTAACAAAAGTTCAAAACGTAAGTCAAAAGAAATCCTTAAGCAGAAAAAGCTTTAGGAGAGAGCAATCAACAGCAAGTCGAAGCAACTTTGCTCCATCAAAACCATTTAGAAGCAAGTCAAAGTAACTTTGCTCCATCAAACATCGATCAACACCAAGTCAAAGAAACTTGGCTACATCAACATCAACAAGAAGTAGGTCAAAACTCTTGCTCTGTCAAACTCATTTGGAGGCAATGCAAAACTCTTGCCTTATCAAGGTCGGTTGTAGCAAGTCAAAGCTCTTGCTTAGTCAAAATCACTCAGAAGCAAGTCAAAGCTCTTGCTCAGTCAAAATCACTCAGAACCAGATCAAAGCCCTTGCTCAGTTAAAATCACTTGGAGGCAGGTCAAAATAACCTCGCTCCATAGAGTCTCTTGGAAATAAGTCAAAGCAACTCTGTTCCATCAAAACACTTAGAAGCAAGTCCAAGTAACTTTGCTCCATCAAAACTACTCAAAAGAAGGTCAAAGCAACCTATCTCAATCAAACCTTTGTAACAAAAAAAGATAGAGTTATACCAACATTAGTGAGAACCAAAATCGAGTCAACTAATTGTGCCAAGGGAGGTAAAACATCTTCTGCAGTGTGCAAAATCAGGTGTCATTACTTTGGCATAAGGCCTGCAAGCAGACCTCCGCCAAAGAGGGGCATCTGTAGACACCTAATTTTGCCCACCTTTATTCATAGAGTATTTCGAGATTCTCAGTAATCACCCACAAAAATATCCCTAAATTGAGTTCAAAATCAAGCCAAAATAGCACAAAAGCAAAGCTCAAACTAGCTAAAAAACAAGCCCAAAAATATCCCAAAGTGAAGCAAAAAAGCCTCTCAAAATAAGCCCAGTGGAAAAGAAAGGCATAAAGACCCAACAGGCCCATGCTGAAAATTCAACTGGTTCCAGCTGTTGCTGGATGCCTTTCATACCTTTGCTTCCTCTCCACTCTTCCTATTTCTCATTTTTTATCCCTCTCCTTTGCTTTTCTCCTTCAAACAAGGAAACCCACCCATAATCTTTTTATTGTCTTCCTCTTTAAATAAGTCCACCTCCTTACTATTATATCATCAAAAAATTTCAACCCAACATCTCATCCCTTTGGTGAAAGGCTATAAAAGAGCCTTCCACTCCACATTTACAGAGAGCTCTCCTTGATCTAAAAAAGAGTAGGAAGTTCATCAACAAGAGGGGAAGGCATTCTTGAGAGTTTGAAGCGAGAGCTCTCCTTGATCTAAAAAAGAGTATGAAGTTCATCAACAAGAAGAGAAGGCATTCTTGAGAGTTTGAAGAGAGGGTTCTCTTTGATTTAAAAAAGGAGTAGGAAGTTCATCAATAAGAGGAGAATGTATTCTTGAGAGTTTGAAGAGAAGAAGGCTTGAGAAACTAAGAAGTGATAAGATTTTTCTTTTCTTTTAGAGTGTAATTCCTCTCTCAAAGCTCTACTCATGTTAGTCACAACACTCTTATAAAATTTAGGAGTGTTGTGTCATCTATAGGTTAGGGACTTTCTAAAAACCCTCCTTGTAAAGATCCAGAGATTTTACATGTAAGATGAAGCTCTTCCAATTTTTAGTCACAACACTCTTATTAAATTAGGAGTGGTGTGACCTTCTTTTGGTAAGAGACTTCAAGTGTCAAATCCTCATCCAAATTGTTCCATTAATCAAGGTATAGAAATTTTCTAAACTTGGTTAAACTTTAAGATGATCTAAAATAGATTGTCTTGAAGGACACAAAACTTGTGGTCATTTCAAATTGTAAATATTACTTAAACATTTATATATTGTTCCAAAGTGAACATTCTTTCTTACATCTATTTATATTTATATTTCATGCAATTTATTTCCAAGCAATTTTTCTATTCTTTATTTATATTCCTTCATTTACATTTTGTCATTTATTTATAAGCAACTAACAAACTTTACATTCCAAGCAACTAACAAACTTTACATTCCTTGTAACTAACAATCTTTATATTCCTTGTCATTTGCTACTAACAACATTTACTTTCAAAAGAAAGTATGTATTTCGTAGCCAACATTTACTTTCAAAAGAAAGTATTTGTTCAATTTCCTAAATTTTTTGGGCAAAATTTCTTAATGAGTTCTTACAAAAAATATCCCTAAAGTCATCCCCTAATTATGAAATAGAGACCGATCTTTGATGGAGCAGTTGTTAGGTGCCTTACACCTTCTTGACCCGTAATAGAGTTCTTTTACTCAGAATCTCAATCGCAGAGCAGTCTAAGGAAGACCGCCATTAGAATTTTTCGAAGAATAATCTAGGAGTAGTTGCCCTGGAATGGTTCTAGGCACTTTATGCATTCTAACCCCCTATGAATGATAAACAAGGTCACTTACCAACGTGTGGTGAGTCCTAGTGGTAAGTTGAGTCCGATGGTGTGCTTTCTCTTTGATCTTTGATAAAGTGTGAGTTTGGACAAAGGATATAACCCAACTCTAACTCAAGCTGAAAGTCTAAAATCCTTACGGTTATTAGTTGGGATAACCGTATGTCAATGTGACTAAGGTTAAGGATTACACAATCACCAAATAAAAATAATATTGGTGATAAAGATGGAAACTAAAATCTCTAATCAAGAGTATTGACTTATTCGATTCTTTAACATGCGGAAACAAGAATCGAATATTTCAATCTCTTAATAAATATAAAGATATGCACAAGAGATTTTGTTTACGAGGAAACCCAAACTGGGAAAAACCCCGGGACCTAGTCCAGAAAAGAATCCACTAAAAGAAATGAAAACTTACAAACCGATTTACCACTCGATGGACACGAATTACGACTCCCTCTACGCTCCAACAGCTACGGTGTATAGTTCTTCAACAAATTCGAACTCCACGAATTTGCCTCTTAGTAGATGATGATGCGTCTCCAACTTGACCTCCGCAAGTCCCGCACCATGAACCAATACTTGACTCTTCAAGTATCACCACTTGCTTGACACTTTCAAGCTTCACCACCGGAATACCACCGGCACACAAAAACAGAGTTTTGGTTTAAAGTGGGAAGGATTTGAACCAAGTTCAACAAGCTTGAGAACTAAGAATTTCGAGTTTGAAAAACTCTCAAGAGCTTGTTGAGGTGAGGGGTGAATGGTTGATTGAATACTGGAGATTCAACCCCTATTTATAGTGAAGATGTCCAGCTCAATCCTAGACTAAATTATTAGTTCTAGGTCTAATGGTAGACACCATTATTGGGGATGAGAGAATAATCCATTGAGCCTCTCATCCCACTTAGAAATGTTTTCCCATGCTCAATTATCTCCCTGAAACAAGGCTTAGAGGGAGATGAGCAATAATGTGTTAAAAAGTTACTTTACAGCTCAGAAAATCGCACTAAAAAAAAAGAATCTGGGCGTTGGTTTCGAAATCAAGCCAGTCGGTTTCGAAACCAACATGTGGTTTCGAAACTGACCTGATTTGGTTTCGAAACCAACAAGCACCTGTGATGGTTATTGTCTTTTGGTTTCGAAATCAACAGGTTGGTTTCGAAACCAAACTTCATCTGAAGATAGATGTGGTTTTGGTTTCGAAACCAAACTGTTTGGTTTCGAAACCAAAATTCATCTGAAGACAGATGAGTTTTGGTTTCGAAACCAACAGTTTTGGTTTCGAAACCAAACTTCATCTGTCATCAGATAAAGTTTGGTTTCGAAATCAAACTGAGGTTGATTTCGAAACAGACTTTTCCCTATATAAAAATAACACCATCAATGCAGTTGGTTTCGAAACCAAGCTTCTTGGTTTCGAAACCAAAACTGTCCAGATTAAATTTTTATCTTTTAAAACACATTTTATCAAGAACAAACAGTGTGGGAAACACTCTTAGCAATCTAACCACCTATGGTACTTAGTGTTCTAAGTAACTTACCATCCTAGGATTTCTTCCGGTGGTGAGTTGAGTTCTTCGGAGCCTTTGTAGATTTCTTCTCTTTCAACTGAAGTGAACCGAGATTCACTAGACTCTAACTTAGAATTACAAAAGATCATCTTGAGTTAATTTTTGACACGAAATTCGACAAACATAAAATATGGACCTTTCACAAGCAAAGACTTACACTTGAGTTCAGTGTCTCATCATGAACATTGACAAACCCAAAGGGACGTTTCACCATATTTCACGCGTATGCATGCATGTAAACTCTTACGTAAAAAATCTAGCTATATGCGTTGTACAGCTATATATGCCTTGCAAAAGTGTTTTTGCAACTATTCATTTATTCTTTTTATGCACTTAACCCTACTCTTGTTATGCAAAAGCATTTTTGTACTACTTTTCATCTCATCGTATGCTTGAGGTACTAGTTTAGTTAAAGGCTAGAATCAATCCGTCAACCTCTCACTCATCACACAAAGTCACATGTGGCATTACTTCCATGTGCATGGTTTTAGTTGGCATGCTCTCTTCACACATGCCACCCCACATTGGGTATGCACAAAACCTTGGGCCCAACCCATGGGCTTTTCAAGGCTCACACAAGAATTTTTATGGTGTTACATATCGTGTCCAAAGATTTCTGCCGACCGCTTATAAGCATAGGCCTTTTGTCTGTTTGGAACGATGCGAGAGTGTTTTCCTAGCTACACTTTGATTTACCTTGTCGGGTGTCATTTTGAGACTATCGCGCCCTTGGACAAAGATAGGGGTTTTGACTTTACCACTTCTGATGAGTGAGGCACATCCTCCCCCTTGCTTGCAAGTTTGGATGCTTTAACCAGATTCTTGCCATGGAATGAATCTTCTCTGGAGATGTGGGAACCTGCAAAAGAGGATCAAGTTTTTCCAAGTCTTGATTTTTCTCACTACGATTTCTATTTTTATCTTCTCCATTTTTTGAAGCCCAACACTCTTATTCTCTTCCAAGGATTTTTGTTACCTTCGAGACTCAGAGATGACTTGATTACGTTATAATGAGGTTTATGATTGGCTAAAAAGAAGGATTAAGGCTCTAAGCTCTTTTTTTTCTTTTTCTGGGTTCTCTCCCTATATTTTGTTTGTCTCTGCTCCCTTTTTATGAGATACACTTTTCTGTTTTTCTTTATCCCCATTTTGGTTTTGAAGGATCTTTCTGTTTTTTATGTATCCCTATTTTTTTATTGAGAGATACTTTGATTGTCCCTGTGGTTAATTGAGGGATTTTTTGTTATCTGCCCCTTGATTGGGAAAAAGTTTTTGTTGCAGTATCTGCCCCTTGGTTTTAGGTGCGAATATGCTATTTGCTTGATATCTTGCTCCTAGCTTTCAGGGAGTAAGATTTTCGGTAGGGAGATTTTTTTGACTTTTGAAATAAAAGCCTTCAGGCTCAAACTTGGCTTCTAGTGGTATTGACTGTTTCAATTCTTGGTTCTACTCTTTTTGGCTTTTTAGATTCGACAAAAATGGCCTCTCTTTTTGAGTCTCTAAAGCTTCATCTGCCCCTAGTTGAAAAGTTCGAGTGACTTACCTATGCATAGTATATCTTGAGTTGATCGCCATTTGTAGGTCCCCCAAATGTCTTCCTCATTTGGATCCATTAGGTATATTGCGATTCTTGAAAGAATCTTTTTGATGATGTACGGTCCTTCCCAGTTCGGTCTGAATTTTCCCCTGGGATCTTTGCGCAAGACTGGACAGACTTCTTTGAGTATAAGGTCGCCCTGCCTGAACAATCTCAGGTGAACCTTCTTATTGAAGCTTCGAATGGTTCTCTATTGATAGGCCTGAGAGTGACAAGCTACATTTAACCTCTTTTCGTCGATGAGATTTAGCTCTTCCACCCTATCTCGGATCCAATCTTCTTCAGGAATCTGTCCTTCTTTGAGTATCCTCATAGTTGGGATTTCCACTTCGACTGAGAGTACTACATTTCCGTATATGAATGAGAAAGGAGTTACCCATGTAGGTGTGTGTATCGATGTACGATACCCCCAAAGTGCGAAGGGCAGTTTTTCGCTCCAGTCCTTGTAAGCGACTGTAACACCCCGCCCTCACCTTTCGGGTCTGCAGCCCTTACTCGATGAGAACTAGGCATTTCCGGCGGAACCATTAACAACCTGTAGCTCTACGGTGAGCGCAGTTCACCAAGCTAACAAGAAGCTTGCACTCATATTCACAACACAAGTACAATAAAGCTGAAATAAACTTTATCAACTTAAAGATAATCTGTCATACAAATGGATAATTAAATAATCCCAAACATCAAAGGACTAAACAATGTCCAAACTAAACTGAAAGAAATCGCAAAGGATGTCCTACGTCTTCACGGAACTTAAGCAAGTCTCCGAAGACTAGATCCTGCCTACGTGAACACCGCCTCTAGCGAGGATTCACCTGTTGTCTTGGACCTGTAAAAATAACGGTGCTAGGTCAAAACCTAGCCAGCAAGTTCACTAGTTCCCTTGGCTTAGATTCGGGTCAACCATATGCTTCACAAGTTTCAGTGTATTAACAACGATAAGATAACGAATAAAGTAATGTAAAGCAATGCACAAGATTCACGGCTGTTGTGTTTTATGTTCTTCGATTAAGATTAAGTTTTCGTAACAAAGAGTGCTCTCTAGTTACTACCCACGTTTCACCCATTCCTGTAGTTCAATCGAGACACTGGCCGTGCGCCACGTAAGTCTGATGAAACCGCCTCGAAATCCATCCCCCGAACACTGGTAACCCTGTCGGCGTTACTTACGTGTCAAGTGATTCCGTAGACCTCACTTGGCGATTCCGAAGACCTCGCTTGGAGAGGACCAGGCCTATACAGGACCTAACTATGTTTGCACACGTGCCAAACAAGTTATTTAAGCATACATCAAACTTATGGAAGTATCTTACACATTATCTATGTGTCCACAATCTCTCATCATCATGGAAATAGTTCTCAATAAGTCATTTATGCATTTTACACTTATAAATACATATCCATTATTAGCATGCATGAACATGATCATGATATCCTTCATACAAGAACTAATTACACAAAAGAAACTACCAAAAACCAATTTTTGGGTCAAAAGGCAATGCGTATCGATACTAACTTACATGCTGAGGGAGTATCAATACACCCTAAATGGGTATCAATACATGCTGTCAGATTGGGGTTGTATCGATACACCCTAAATGGGTATCGATACACCCTTTCAGATTGGGGCTGTATCGATACACCCTAAATGGGTATCGATACACCCTGTCAGATTGGGGCTGTATCGATACACCCTAAATGGGTATCGATACACCCTGGGTTTTCTCGCGATTCTGGGTTTTGTTCTTCAACAAAACTCCATGGAAACTTGGGATTTTGGCCTGCAACCTTAGGGGATTGTATACAAGTTAAATATACATAGATTTCATGCTCTTTAACCAATGAAAATCATACACACATGGATACATGCCTTCATTCATCTAGTTAACATATATTATCCATTAAAACCCAATTTCTATGCATTCATTCATGGATTAGGTTATGTAAACTAAGCATAAACCTAGCTTTCATGCAAGCATTTACTAAGACTTCATCAAAGCAAAGTGGAAGACCTAAGTCTACACCAAAAGAGCAAGTTACTACTTGCCTCAAATCACCAAGGAAGATGAAACCCAAGGAAGAAGAAGAAGATGAAGAAGATGATGATCCCAGCAACACACCCTTGATTTCTCTGAGATTCCTTCTTCACAAAACCATGGATCTCCTTCAAGTCTAGCTCTCTCCCTTGCTCTCCCTCTCTCCCAGCAGATCAGCCTCCCTCTCTTCCTCTCTTCCTCTCTTCCAAATAAAAAGGAAAACAAGAGAAAAGTGTTAAGTTAGGGTTAGTTATATTAGCCTAACCCTAAAACTTAATAAAACTCTACAGGGTGCCCTCATCCAGAGTGGCTGCCCCTCAACATTAGTAACTTAGAGATAGGGGTATTACAATCTACCCCCCTAAAAGAGGATTTCGTCCTCGAAATCGCACATACCTCAACAAAAAGGTCCGGGTAACTCGCGCGCATCTCCTCTTCTCTTTCCCACGTGGCCTCGCGCTCATCATGATGATGCCACTGCACCTTCACCCAAGGTATTGATCTCGACCTTAGCTTCTGCTCCTTGTAGTCAAGAATCCTATAAGGCTTCTCTACATAGGTTGCTCCTGGCTGCAACTCTAACTCGTGGAAATCGACCACTGCTGGGCGGTCCTCATCCCTGAGATGTTTCCGAAGCATAGACACATGGAAGACATCATGAACTCCCGCTAACTGATCTGGCAAAGCTAACCGGTAAGCCACTTTCCCTACTCTCTCTAGGATAGGAAAAGGTCCAACAAAACGCGGTGATAACTTTCCTTTCTTACCGAATCGAAGAACACCCTTCATCGGTGATACCTTCAGTAACACTTGATCACCTACCTCAAACTCAAGTTCCCTACGCCTCTGATCGGCATAGCTCTTCTGACGACTCTGAGCTGCTTGCATACGCTCTCTGATTAAGGCTATCTTCTCTGTAGTCTGTTGTACTGTTTCCGCTCTTGGAAGTTTTGACTCTCCGACTTCTGCCCAACATACTGGAGATCTACAAGGCCTGCCATACAATGCTTCAAACGGTGCCATCCCTATGCTGGTTTGGTAACTGTTGTTGTAGGCAAACTCAACAAGTGGTAATGAATCTTCCCAATTACCCTTAAAGTCTAGAACTATACAACGGAGCATGTCTTCCAGCACTTGGTTAACTCTCTCCGTCTGTCCGTCCGTTTGTGGATGAAAAGCCGTGCTAAAGTCAAGCTGCGTTCCCATAGCTTCCTGAAAAGCTCTCCAATACTTCGAGGTAAAAGAAGTATCCCTATCTGACACCACTGAGACTGGTACTCCGTGATATCGAACAATCTCTTTCACATACAATGTAGCCAACTGTTCTGCTGTGAATGTCTTCTTGACTGGCACGAAGTGTGCGCACTTAGTCAGTCTATCCACGATCACCCAAATGGAGTCATTCCCCTTTCTAGTCTTGGGTAATCCATCGATAAAATCCATAGATATGTTCTCCCACTTCCACTCGGGTATATCTAAGGACTGCAAAGTACCCGCTGGTTTCCGATGTTCTGCCTTTACCTGCTGACAAGTAAAGCATGTACGCACGAACTCTGCAACACTGCGTTTCATTCCTGACCACCAGAAATGTCGTTTGAGATCCCGATACATCTTGTTCTCTCCAGGATGTATAGTATACTTACTACGATGTGCCTCGTTCAAAATGTTCTTCCTCAGTTCAGATTTCTCTGGAACACACAAGCGACCCTTGAATCTCAAGCCGCCGTCTACTCCTATGGTCATGTCCGTGATCTCTCCCTGTTGAACTCCTGCAACTCTGTCACGGCACCATTGGTCGTTTCCTTGCTCACCAATGATTCTGCTTACTAGAGTAGGTTGAATAACCACACTACCCAACAACAGCTGTCTCTGCTCGCGGGTTGCCAAATCAAAGTCATACTCCGATGCTACCTCCAACAATCGCCACTGCTGGACCATCATAGAGGCCACTATACCCCTAGGCTGCCTGCTCAACGCATCTGCCACTACGTTAGCCTTTCCTGGATGATATTGCAACTGAAAGTCATAATCCTTTAGTAGTTCCAACCATCTGCGCTGCCTCATGTTCAGCTCCTTCTGTGAGAACAAGTATTTGAGACTCTTATGATCATAAAAGAGCTCAAATCTTTCACCTATCAAGTAGTGTCTCCATATCTTGAGTACAAACACTACAGCTACTAACTCGAGGTCATGAGTCGAATAGTTATGCTCATGAGTCCTCAATTATCTCGATGCATAAGCAACCACTCGTCCTTCCTGCATCAATACACATCCCAGCCCTTGATGCGACGCATCAGTATACACCAC
>MVGT01001516.1:42421-65931 GCA_002174775.1 Macleaya cordata
TTCATCAAAGCAAAGTGGAAGACCTAAGTCTACACCAAAAGAGCAAGTTACTACTTGCCTCAAATCACCAAGGAAGATGAAACCCAGAGGAAGAAGAAGAAGATGAAGAAGATCCTCTGCAACCAACTTGATTCTCTGAGATTTTTCTTCTTCACAAAACCATGGGTTCTCCTTCAAGAGGCTCTTTCTCTCCCTCTCTCCCTTGCAATGGCTGAGCAGCCTTCTCCCTCTCTTCTCTTCTCTCCTAACCGATGGAAACAAATGGGGGAGGGTTAGGGTTAGCTAATACTTATAGATAATAGCACCCAACCCTAATAAAACTCTAACCAGGTGCCCTTAACACAAATGGCTGCCCCCAACATAAACAACTAATAGAGATAGGGGTATTACAGCGACAATGATCTTTTTAAGAATTATTACCAGAGTTTTTTTAGTAGCTTCTTCTGCCCCGTTCGTTTGCGGCCTATGTGGTGAAGAATTATGATGTTGTGTTTTATAGCTTTGAAGTAGTTGAGAGACTTTTGAACTGAAAAAGTTAGTCCCATTGTCTGAGATAATCTCATGTGGTACTCTGTATCTGCATATGATGTGCCTTTGTATAAACCTCGTGGTGGGTCCAGCTTTTATGCTTTTGTAGGAGAATGCTTCTACCCATTATTGCAACAATGATGAAGCAATGACCATTTGACGATGGCAGGCTTATTTTCCCTACCACGTCTATTCCCTATATGGAAAAAAGGTTATAATGATCCAAGAGTGTGGAGTACCGATGGTGGAGAATGTATTAGTTTGATGTGGATCTGGAAATTCTTGTTCTTCGAAGAATCTCCTAATATCTGAGAACCAGGGTTGTCCGTCTGGGAATTCTGTTGATATCCCTATTTGAGATAGTATGCAGGATCATCTTGTTGAACAACTTCGATCGGTCGGACTGTAGATCCATATAGTACTATAACCAAGAAGCTAAGACAGCCAGTGCATTGGCACAGTGATTTTTGTTCCTTTAAATGTGATGGAATTTGACGTGCTCGAATTTTTTGGTCAATTTCACTAGGAACTCATGATACGGGATTAGCTTTTCATCTTTGAGCTTCCACAATCCCTGAATTTGATTGATGATCAGCAGCGAGTCTCCATATACCTCTGTTCTTCGAATTGAAATAGCAAGTGTGGCTTGTAAACCTGCGATGCATGCTTCCTATTCTGCAGTATTGTTAGTGCATGGGAATTTGAGCTTAATGACAATGTGAGTTCCAACATCATCGGAAGATATTAGCATTGCCCCTACTTCACGGTTTGTTTGATTGTGAGCACCGTCGAAGTACATCTTACATGGTTTATCTTGATCAACAACAAGAATATATTCGTATAGGAATTCTAATTTTAGAGTCTCATCATCTGTGATAGGTTGTGAGGCGAGTAAATCTATGATTGATTTCCCTTTAATTGACTTTTGAGTGATATACATGTTGTCGAATTCTAAAAAATGGTATTTTTATTTGAAACATTAAGAAAATAAAATTTGCGTTATGTACGTGTTCGTGGTCCCTCGCTATATCTGTGTTTCCTAGGGGAGAGAGGAGATAAATTGAGGAGTGTACGTGTTCGTGGTCCCTCGCTATATCTGTGTTTCCTAGGGGAGAGAGGAGATAAATTGAGGAGTGTGTGTAATAATTAATTAAATTGGAACCTTTTTTTTTTAGGTTCCACCATGGTTATTGCCCCACCTCCAACACAAATTATAAGACGGGTTTCTCATAGTCCTTTCCCTTTAAATGGTTCTTGTTCCGTGCAATACTTAAATCTGTAAGATCTGAAATGAATTGGTTCCATTTTTTTTTTTTGGGTAACAGAACAATATATCTTACTATGAAATTTTTATTAACACCATCAATATGGATTGGGGGCATCATCTACCTTTTTTTTTCACCATCATCTATTTTGAATACTAACTTTAACATTACTCGGGGCAATCACGCCAGATCATAGATTGAGATCAAAATTCTAAATGATTTGGTTAAGCAGTTAGGGTGCTTCAAAGTAAAACATGGTTTTGGAAGTGGCCCAAATCCAATGCTGACCCCCTCTAATCCAGTTGCATCAACAAATCAAAATTCCAAAGTCATAAAGTCACAGCCAACAACCCTACCACTGAGATTACTTTCCGGCGAAATATCCGACTGTTCTCCATGAATTTCCGGCAACAATGAAAGCAGTAGTAATCACTAGCCCCGGCGGTCCGGAAGTTCTTCAGGTACAAGAAGTCGAAAACCCTAAAATCAAAGACGATGAAGTTTTGATAAAGATGGAAGCAACTGCACTAAACAGAGCTGACACTCCAGAGGAAAGGATCGTATCCGTCTGGAATGTTCTGGAATCATCGAAGCCGTTGGAAAAGATGTTACTCGGTGCAAAATTGGCGATCAGGTATTAAAATTCGTTCAGTTTCGTTGTTTTTGTGTTAGAATTCGACAACCCTTGATTGAACTTTTGTTTCTATGGTTTTTAAGTAGTTTATGAGGAACAAGTTTTAGAATTTTTTTGGAGTTTTTAGGGTAGGTTTTTTAATTCAAGAAATGTGCGAATACCCTTAAGTATATCTATATGGTACTTGATTTTTTGTTCATCTATTTGTGACGGGATATAGCAATGTTAGCAATGAAGAAGTTAGGGCACTTCATGGATGGTCCTTAATCTTTTAGAATTCTACTTATGTATTAAAAATTATCATTTGATGGACCTCATTTGGATCAGGCTAAAAAAAAGCATTAAATCTAATGGTTTCTTCATTTTCATTTCAGTTGAAGTGAAGGTATTATGCCATTAGAAACGAATCACCATATCCGAATCCGAATTCGAAATCCGATAATTTCGGATAAAATTCAAAAAATCGAATACTTCGAATTCGGATTTTCGGCTATCCATTGACACCCCTAGTGGCGACTATTTATGGGATAAAAGAATTCCTAATTAGAGACTAGGAATATTTAAGCCACTTTAGGAATTAAAAAAATACCCGTAAGTTCGACAGCTATGAATCACCATCAAGATTTTATTTTGCAAATTAGAGGTGAATAGTTTATGGGTCTGTTGGTGTTGTAATTATTGTGTGCACTAGACAAAGGTCATGTGTAGGTTCGTTGTAGACATCCCCTCTGATTCTAGGTGTAAGTTTTGCTGCATGATGATCTGTGGAAGATAATATTTTTGTTATTTTGTCTAGGTGTGTGCTCTTCTCAGTGGAGGAGGGTATGCAGAAAAAGTAGCTGTTCCGGCTGGACAAGTTCTTCCTGTTCCACCTGGTATTGTATGCAGAAAAAGTAGCTGTTCCGGCTGGACAAGTTCTTCCTGTTCCACCTGGTATTTCTCTCAAGGATACAGCTAGCTTTCCTGAAGTGGCATGTACTGTTTGATCAACTGTTTTCATGATGAGCCGGCTATCTTCAGGGGAAAGTTTTCTGGTAAAGCCTTACCCTGCTTTGGTTTCTCCATCTTCGATTCCCTGTCTATGCATAGTACTGTAGGGAAATATGAATTAGTCAAATGGTTTTATTAGTAATGCTAGCACTCTTTTCATGCTAAGCTTAGCAATTCTTGGAAATTTTAGTTGCTATATTCAATTTAGCGCTAATGCTTCAAATTTCATCTCTCTCATGAGGTTGGTATGTCACAAGTTAACGTTGCAAGTACTTCTAATCTAACAAATAGTTCAAAAATACTTTCATTTTTCAAAATGGAGGTGCACACATGCTTTATCATCCCTGCCTTCTCCCAATATGGTGGTACCCGGTCGCACTAAATGTATAGAAATTGAATAGTATAGAGAAAATATACGGTTTGAGTTTTATCTTTCCCTAATAAACAAATGTTGCCCAAATTTCATGTCTCATATGGCAATGTATGTTTGACCTGTCCTATGGCAATACTTTCTTATCCAGAGTGCTTGACAATATTAGGGACGAGGTGTATATCATGTGTGTGCTTAGCTAATCGGAACTATATGAACTACTACTATTACGTTGCAGGTTCATGGTGGATCTAGTGGAATTTGGACATTTTCTATTCAGATAGCTAAATACCAAGGTGCAAGAGTATTTGTCACAGCAGGTCTGTCTAGACTCTAGCGGTGATGTTGGAAATACATGTTTCATTCAGTATCTTTCTGAACCATGATGCTGATTTGGTTAAAAAAATTTCATTCAGGAAACGAGGAAAAATTAGCTTTTTGCAAGGATTTTGGAGCTGATGTCTGCATCAATTATAAGACTGAGGACTTTGTTACACGGGTGAAGGAAGAAACAGGAAGGAAAGGTCTTGAAGTGATGTTTCGAGAACCCCTTGTTTTGTGGATACATGCTTTCTCAAATTATACTATTCATGGAGCTTTTGTAGCCTTTCTTCTCACTTTACTCCAGAAGCTGTACTCAAACCTGGAAATGTTGAATTGCAGGGGTCGATGTTATACTGGACAATATTGGAGCACCCTACTTCCAACAGAATCTTAGCAGCTTAAACATCAATGGTCGGCTCTTTCTCATTGGATTTCAGGGTGGTACAATTACAGAAGTAAATCTTGTATCTCTGCTTGCAACGCCTTACAGTGCAAGGTATACATATCACCTCACCGTCTTGGTAGAAGTTAGAACTTCATTTTTGTGGTCTTCTAAGTAATGGTTTGGATTCATTTCATATTGATACTACATCTCAGGTCAACTTAGAAATTCAATTGTTTGCCTGCATGCTAGAAACTAAGAATAATAAAAGCCACATCCATGAGCAGTATAAAAGCAATAAGCAGTGGGCAAATGACGTGAAGGAGAAAACATATATTGGTGTAATGGATATTTCGGTTATCTATGTGTGTTTTTTGGCAATCACAGAATGTCAAATATCTGATCATGGAAAGTTTGCTGATTACACCTTAGTAGTCATTCAATAGGCTTTATGATCTACACAGCTTTTATGAATTCCTTGAAAATCTTTTATTTATCTAGCATTGTGTAGATTCGTTTCTAATGGCAGTTTCATGCATACAGGAGCTGGCTTGCGAACCAGAAGCACTGAGAACTTCGCATTAATTGTTAGTGAGGTAGAGAAGAATGTTTGGCCAGCATTTGCTGCAGGAAAGGTGAAGCCTGTGGTTTTCAAATCCTTTCCCTTGTTCAAAGCAGCAGAGGCACACCAGTTGATGGAAGGCAGCACGCATATTGGAAAGATACTTCTCATCCCATGATTATACACTTGTTCAGTGGTAATTTTGGTAGTCTTGAGTCGGGTTGTATTTTTCAACTTACTTGGAATAAGTGTTTTTAGTTAAACAGCAAATGCATTATATGAACAAAATAATCAGCCATTGCCATTGGACCTGTGTACAGAAATCTGTTTTTTGTTGAATCCTATTTACTATTATCCTACACCTATATACACTCTAGGTGATGTACCAAGCATGTAATGGTCTCTATATTGATTGACAGGAAGGAGTACTACCGAAGCCTCGAGACATGGGTAAACGTGCTGGTCAAAAGAAAAACCAGAAAATGACTACGGTTTGAAGAATTTAAGGAAAACCGTTAATGGGTGTGGGCAAAAGACTTTCTTCAGTAATTTAGCATAGAGTTTTGATGATTGTAGAATTGCATTTTGTTTTAGGAGTTTCAGGCTTCGAACAAGTATCAAGTATAGTTAATGTTAGCCAAAGAATGGCATTGAGAGGGACATTTTCATCCTTGGTTACTCTTGTGAGGCATGCTGTGTATAAGTGAAATTGTATATTACCTAAGAAGTCGGGATTCTAGAAAAGTGAGTTCTCAAAGCTCGACCATTTCGCTGCACTGTACAAGTATGGTAACATCTTGCAGCTCGGAGGTGAGATATTTGAATGCTAGTCTTCTAGGTAGAACAAAATTGGAGAGATGGCAAAGAGCGTGTATATTAGTCTTATCATTGTCAGTTACTATGCTGGGGATGGAGATTTCAATCTTATTTCAACATTGAATTGTAAATTGGACCATATCTTAAGAAAATGGATGAAGTGTTGATGGTATGGATGATAAGGTTGATGCTTGAGGCTTTCCCAGCCTTTTATTTTCCTAGTTAAACACCAAAATGGACAGGATTCTTGGGCTTTAGTAGGTTTACAGATGTTCTGATCTTCAACCGGAGGGAGCATAGGTGGTGTGAGGCCAGTGGTGGCTGCAATGAGGATACCTTTGTTGTTCATTAAAATAGAACCATCTTTTAACCAGGTTGTAGGTAGATAGGGATGTCTAGCCTACACCCTAGGGACTAGACCGTGTTCTATGAGGCCTGGACACCCTAGACCTCAAAAAAAAATAAAAAATAGAACCATCTTTTGCTTACTGGGAAGGATAAAAGAATTAAAGAAAAAGATAAAATTTCATTACGATTTTGGTTTTAAGACAATTTAAGCGAGTTGAAAGCATCCTTACATGTATTTAATCTGTGCAACAATAACCAGTTATCGACGAGGACATTGTTGGTGCTGAAATATCTGAATTCAGTCTGCGCGACTGCTGTGATATATCTGAATTCAGTTTGTCCGACCAACAACTATGATAACATCATTTGTTGGAAAGTTGCGATGAAAACCGATACAAATCCGCAGTAAATAAATAAATGGAAACGAAGAAAGGAAAATTTATCTGAAAATGATCGAGGCAAGTATTAGATTCTTTGTCCTTAAGACTATATTCGCCCCGCACAGGTGATGAACAATCTACAACGGCGAATTGTCTCCCAGGATACAACGATCTTACCTTCTCAAAGTAGTAGTACTTCAAAACTCTAAGAAGCGGCGAACCAATAATTGTGATGAACTCTCTCTCTCTCTAAAAGGAAAATAAAATGCAGCAATATGTCAATGCATAAATGGATTTTTTGATGATTGAAAAAGAGAATCCAACTGGGTTGTTTATAGATATAATTGTGACCCTTAAGGGAGACACAATGACCGTTGGTAGAGACACCAAGTCCCTAATAGTTACAACTCTTCATTTGAATTTAGAAAATTCTCAACAGTCACAACTTTTAAATTAATTTAGACATCCAATAGTCATAACCCCTGAAACATTTAATTTAAATTAATTTAAATGTCCAATGATCACAATTCTTCGAATTAAATAAAATAAATTATTTAATTTTTATTCATAAACCTATCGATTCTAATAATCCCCCACATGAATAAAAATTAGTCAATATGCAAATAAAAATGCAGACACATGAGAGAGTACAAATGGAAAGTTACCGCATCGAGGTTAGGTAGCTCTTGGCCTTGAACCTCCCCTAGTGAATGACTATCGAATTTACTGGCTAATCAGTGAACGTAATGTCTTGAACTGTTCAGCCTTTGATGTAAACCAAGACAATAGCTTTCACACAGTTTCCCTCCGCACAAAATTGGTTCTACAGTTGTGTTCATTTCGGCCCTGAACAATTCCCAGATTTATGAGTGCTTTTAGAGAACTTAGCCTAATAAAAATTTATTAACTTTTGGTGGGCTAAAAGTTTTAGAATGCGCTGATTTTTGGTGAAGATGATCTACATGATGAGGATAACATTTTCACAAAACCTCGACCCTTAGATCAACCTCATGTAGTCCCCACAAGAGGTTGTACATCTAACATGTACATTTAAGCCTATACATATATCCGGGCTCTTGAGAATATTGCTTTTACTTTAATGAGATTCATAACTTATTTCATTGCTTCACTTTTTTGTATAACTTTTCCACATGTCTCAATAGACTAGCACTTATATTATGTAACGCCAACTCAATAGATATTAAGTCTACTTATGTCAGCCATTATCTTAAATTAGTGCTACATTTTTCAATATTCTCAAACATATATAAAGAACACAATCTTTATCAATAATTGCACAAGTAACATAGATCTTATTTTTCCATTATGCTAAAATTAACATTAAGTAGGTATTACTGAGCCCCCCAATTTGAAGATCTAATCTTTTTTTTTTTTATTAAAAAAATCTCTCCAAAGCTTAACTCTCTTGCAAGGATTTGAACTTGCGACCTCGCCAAAGAAAGACCGACTTCCAACCACTTGCCTTCCAACCAATCGAGCAAGTGGTCTTCCACTATCATCCACCCACTATGACAGATTGTCATCAACTATTCTCCACATTTCAAGACTATAAAGTTTGTCATGAAACTATAAATACACGTGTATTGTATACATAACTATTTCAAAAAATTATGTCAACATGTGTGTTCAAGCATAAACAATATGTCAAATTGGGATATCTCTAAATCCACACCAAGCCCTAAATGGTCTAATCAAAATGCTTAAATTATTTGTAACCACAAATTAATTGACATTCAAAGTTGGCCCCGTTCAGTAATTAGCCAATCTAACCATTGCAAGTCCTAAACATAGAAAATTTAAAACCATACTCCATACCATAGAAGTTAGAGGATCTAGAGTCAAATTCTCTCCCCTCAACATCCCACAGACCCATGGTTTTTTTATTAGGAACAATTTGAGGACTGCACATCAGGGTTCTAAAAGGAAGATGCATGCATATATTAATCATCTTTCCTATTAGGGGTTATTCAATCATGACTTCCATAGACTTTCATGGACTTGTGAAATCAGGTGTTATTGGTTCAAGACTTTGAGAGAGTCTTACAAAGTCATGTGTTATTGATACAAGACTTTGAAAGAGTCTTGTAAAATCATGTGTTATTGGTTCAAGACTTTGAGAGAGTCTTGTAAAGTCATGTGTTATTGGTTCAAGACTTTGAAAGAGTCTTGCAAAGTCATGTGTTATTGGTTCAAGACTTTGAAAGAGTCTTGCAAAGTCATGAGTTATTGGTTCAAGACTTTGATGGAGTCTTGAAAAGTCATGTGTTATTGGTTATAGACTTTAAAGTCCATGACTTTGATAGATTTACTTTTTTTATGGACTTTCATGGACTTTGAAAGACTTTTGTGTACAAATTGACTAGTATGAAATCCCACCAAAATAGGTGGGATTGTCATGGACTTCATATTAATAATTAATATTGAATTAATAAATAATAAATTATTATTAAAATCAATTATTGTGGTAGACATAATAATAATTAACATTAATATTTAATATTAATAATATAATTAATATTAATAATTAGTATTAATAATTAATAATATAAATATTTATGATTGATAACTAATAAAAATTACTAATCATGACAACTATAATTTATTTATAATCATTACTTATTATTAATAATAATTTATAATAATTATAAATATGAATAATTAATATTAATAAATATAAATTAAACTATTATTGTTATTAATAACTAATAATATAAATAGTTATGACTAATAAAATAGATAAATTCTATGGATTTTGTGATGTTTTGTTGAAATTTAATTTTGTTATTACAAAATATCAGGAGTCTGTAGGAATCTACAAGAGTCTATAGGAGTCTGCAGGAGTCTACAAGATTCTGCATGAGTATTATGGAGTCTGCAGCAAGAGTCTGCATGAGTCTATCAAAGTCCGTTGAAGTCCATCATTTTAAAGAGTCTGTGAAAGTCCATGAAAGTCTGGATTGAATACCCCATGTTAGTTACTAACCACTGTGACACACTATACTCCATTCGGCATACTGCAAGCCAATTATTACCAAAATAAAACCACCAAGGTTTAGCTGAGTGGTCGGCCCACTTGGTTTCCACAAAGGGTGTTCGGATTCGAGCCTCCTAAGCTCTCTCTTGGTGGCCACCCAGATAGGGCACAACAATTGGATGCATGCGGATGGCAGGGGTCTGCTATCATCCTCAAGGATTTAGTCGGGCGCCCAATGTGGTGGCCCGGATACCTTGGTCATCCAAAAAAAAAATTATTACCAAAATAAATGGCTAAAAAAGGAACCACTTTAAATGAACAAAATCAATAGTGTCATGAATATTAATAACTACGATTATAAGACCAATGTTAGCTCCACTTTAGTTGTAGATAGAATAAAATGAAATCCCAAACTCAAATATTATTGTTACCTTGTTGAACAACATTCCTCACTGTCAGAATCCTTGATCATTACTATAATATCGAGTAGGAAATAAACCCAAAGATCAGATGACCTTTCTTACCTTAATACACAGAGTTAGACTCGTTCTACAACACCAGTAAGGAAAAATTAGAACAGTACGTACGTACGTTTGAACCATAAGATGAGCAATTGAAAATATATTTCTAAAAACAGTTTCAGAAATAAAATTATTTGGTTCCCGCAATCTCTCTTAACAGGGAGGTCTCTAAAAAATCATGTAAATCCTACTGATCTGATCACACTGAAACTTAATTAATATATAGTACACCGATGAGATGATATACAGTCAGTAGAAAGGACCCTAATAAAGTGAAAAACTTCACTATTGCTCTCTTATTGTGCCCCCACATTCTGATAGAATATCATAAGTATTGCTAGAAGTGTTTTTGGATACATTACACAATACATAGGCAAGCCTCTTATAGATGGAAGTCTTACACACTTCAAGGACACATAAGTAATGTTTGACTAATAATAGAATCCAATACAATAATACTCTAATACCCCCCTCAAACTCATGTCCCTTGGAAGAGGGATGTGAGATTGAACATAGAAAAAGAGGCGCAACTAAGAGAGAAGGCGCAACTGTTGGAGAAGAAAATGTCGCAACGACCAAAGAGAAGAGGGCGCGACAGGCACAGCTACCGAGGAGAAGAGGGCCGCATCAATTTAAGAAAGGGCATTCGGGGGCGCTTGCAAATGGGGAGACTTGAGGAGGCTTTTACTGGAGATGCCTTGTCTGTCGCCTGTTTTTTTTTTAAACACTACTTCTTACGCTTCTACTGCTTGAGTCCAAGTGTGAGTGCCATGGTCATGTGCACACCATGCCATTATGGTGCCTATGGGTACATCATAATGACCCATGGAAAACATTCTTCTTACACTCCCATCTTGCTTAATAATATAAAATTACCAAATTACAAACCCATCACCCTAATAAAATAAAGAAGACCATTTTATCTGTCTCACAAATTGTATGGCGATGGGAAGAGTTTATTAATTATATATATGTTTACAGACGATGAAAACCAAAAGAGTACTAGAATCTAGAATACTTATCAAACAAAGGAAAAGATAAAATACAATCCTAACAAGTATATAGATAACAACAAGCAAGGATTATCTTGGTAAGGTTGATATGTAGCCTCCAAGTTGTATATGTTTAGATGATAAGCTCGGGCCCACATGTAGTTAGTTGAAGTTGATCATGTTGGTTGCCTAAGATTAGAATGTGTGACATAATGGAACATGCACGTAATAACATGTGGCATGCAATCAACGTGCATGAGAATATGTAATGTGTAATACCCCCCTCAAGTTGGAGCGGGAGGACGATCGTCAGGACGAACGCCCAACTTGCTAACAAGGCGACGAAACTGATCATCCCCTAGAGGTTTCGTGAAATATCAGCAAGTTGATTGATAGAGGAAATGTGTTCGGGAGCAATGAGGCCAGCAAGAAGTTTTTCACGAACAAAATGACAATCTATTTCGATATGTTTCGTTCGCTCGTGAAAAACTGGATTTTCGGCGATGTGAATAGCATCCTCGTTATCACAATAAACCGGGATAGGATGGGATGAAGATATGCCCAAATCTTTGAATAGATAAGCTAACCATTGAAGTTCAGCAGTAAGGTTGGCAAGGGCACGATATTCAGCTTCGGCAAAGGAACGAGAGATGGTGGGTTGTTTCTTTGATTTCCAGGAGATAGGGCTTGCCCCAAGCATGGTGAAGTAACCCGTAGTGGAACGTCGAGTTGTGGGACAACCAGCCAAATCAGAATCGTTATAACCGTGAAGAGTGAGCGTGCTAGAGGCAGAGAGAAGAAGTCTGTGACTTATCGTACCTTTGAGATATCGAAGGATACAATGGGTTGCATCTAGGTGAGTAGTTCGTGGATGGTGCATGAACTGACTGAGATAGTTGACTGCATAAGTTATATCAGGTCGAGTCACAGTGAGATATAATAAGTGATCGATGAGGCGACGATACTGACTAAGATCGGGGAGAGCATGCCCGTCTGATGGAAGAAGTTTAAGATGTTGTTCCATCGGAAATGGAGATGGTTTAGCCCCAGTAAGACTAGAATCTGTGAGGATATCTAAAATATATTTACATTGGCAGAGGAAGATGCCGTTGGAGGATCGGGACACCTCAATGCCAAGGAAATACTAGAGGCGGCATAAATCCTTAATAGAGAAGCGGGACTCCAGGCGTTGCTTAAGAGATGAGATTGAGGAATCATTATTCCCTGTGATAATGATATCATCGACATAAACCAAAACAAAAATAGAGATTGCACCAGACTGAAAGATGAAAAGAGAATAATCAGCACGAGATTGTTGAAAACCTTCCTCAATGAGTGCTGAAGAAAATTTGGCAAACCATTGCCTAGAGGCTTGCTTCAGACCATAGAGAGACTTATTCAACTTACAGACACGGTTTGTACCATGCTGTTGGAATCCTGGAGGAAGTTTCATATACACATCCTCGTTAAGATCACCTTGCAATAAGGCATTGTTCACATCTAACTGATGGAGCGACCAGCCTTTAACGACGGCAAGGGAGAGAATGACGCGAACATTTACCAAATTAGCGACGGGGGCAAAATTGTTATGGTAATCGATGCCCTCTTGTTGGGTGTAGCCCTTGGCAACGAGGCGAGCTTTATAGCACTCGGTGGAGTCGTCCGCTTTGAATTTAATCTTGTAAATCAATTTGCATCCAACGGTGGATTTGTCGCGAGGTAATGGGACTAAAGTCCACGTATTGTTAGCCTCTAAGGCCTTGATTTCGGTGGACATGGCATCACGCCAATGTGAGTGCTTCATGGCTTCGGATAATGTCTGTGGTTCTTCAGTGGTGAGGATAGTAGCAAGAAAGACCTGATGGGAAGGATGAAATTGTTTAAAAGAGAGATAAGTAGTAAGAGGATAAGGAGAGGATGACATACAGTCTTGGACGGAACATAAGTAATCTTTTAAGTATGTCGGAGGACGGCGATCTCGATCTGCTCGAGTTAAAGGAGGGGAGACAGGACCGGGGGAAACAGATGTGGAGGGTTGTGGGGCCGAGTCAGGACTTGTAGATGGGGAAATCGAAGAATTGATCGTGGCAGGAGATGGAGTGGCCAACGAAGAGTGAAGAGGGAAGAGAGAGTGAGATTGGGATGATGGAAGTGGAGAAACGGCACTTGCTGGTGTCGTAGCTTAACAGAAGTGTGGAGATTGGAGAGACACGGTGTACGAGTGGGCAAAAGGATCAATTGTAGATGAGGGTGATATAACATATTGAAAAGGGAAAACGTGTTCATGGAAGATAACATCTCTAGAGACATATGTCTGCTTTGTCTCGATATCAAGAATAGTGTAACCCTTTTGACCAAAAGGATATCCCAAAAATACACCGGGTTGGGTACGTGAGTCAAATTTGTGTTGAACCTTTGTGTTCCGAGCAAAACAAAGGCAGCCAAAGACCCTGAGGTTATTATAGCCAGGTGGGGACCTGAGAAGAACCTCATGTGGAGATTTATTTGATAATAGAGGGGTTGGCATTTTATTGATGAGGTACGTAGCAGTAAGGACGCATTCACCCCAATAGAGAAGGGGAAGATTATATTGAAATCGAAGAGCGCGAGCGACATTGAGGAGATGTCAGTGCTTACGTTCCACCACACCATTTTGTTGTGGGGTGGAAATGCAACTACGTTGATGAAGTACACCATTTTTGGTGAACCATGATTGTAACTCATTCGATAGAAATTCAGATCCATTATCAGATCGAAATTTTTGCAATCTGGGAATATAGACGACCCTTGGGCCAGTGGATATGAGTTTTATCTTCTGATTATATTGAGTCATAACAAAAGAGAAAAAATACTTTAGAAATTTAATGGTTTCTGACTTAGCCTTCATGAGATATACCCAGGTGCATCGTGAAAAATCATCAATGATCGTTAAAAAAATAACGGGAACCATTTAGAGATGGGGTGGTGAACGATCCCCAGATATCACAATGTAAAAGTTGAAAGCAATAAGTAGAAGAAATACTACTTTGTTAAAATCTAATCTCGATTGCTTTTCTCGGGGGCATACATCACAAACAAAAGAAGAGCTAGAACGAATATAATCAAAAGACTGACATAAAAATCGAAATCTATCTAAACTAGGATGTCCAAGTCGCCAATGCCAAAGATCGAAAGGTGTTTTATTGAATAAAGTGAAAGCAGATGGAGTACGAAGATGATAAAGGCCAGCAACGAGATCAGCTTGACTAATCACCTGGTTCATTAGAGGGTCCTGAAAAAAACACAAATCGTGTGAAAAACTCGTGGAACAATTAAGTGAACGAGTTAGTTGACTGATTGAGATTAAGTTAAACTTAAAATCATGAATGAAATAAACATCTGTGAGTGTAAAAGTGGGTGAAAAGGAAACATCATCAATATTCTTGACAGTGGCATGAGAGCCATTTGGAAGCTGAACCAGAATGAACTTATGAATAGGCTTATAAGATTTAAAAAAAAGATAATGAAGATGCAACGTGGTGGGTAGCACCACTATCAACGATCCAAGTAGAGGGAAAGGTGGAAAGAATAGTACCTGCTAGGTTCGCCCTTGGAACCATGTCGGTATCCTCGGATGGTGGTGCGAGCAATGCAAGAAGCCGAGTGTACTGATCGGCAGAGAGAGACGGTGCTAGATGAGTATAAGTGGGGGGACCGGTGTGGGCAGCAACAATGTTAGTAGCAGCAGCAGAAGTAGCAGCAACAGTAGATGAAGAAGAAGAAGGGTGTCGAGGCTGGGCCGGAAAACCGTGTTAGCGATAACATGTCTGACATGGGTGACCGGGCGGTTGCAGTGGTCGCAAAAAGGTCGTTGACGCTTGTTGGTGGAAGAGCGAGGAGGATGTGCGTCAGTAGGACCAACATGAAGAGCGGGGGAGTCGATATGAGCGGAGGGAGCAGCGTTAATGGTGTGTTGCTCCTCCTCTTGTTTCACTAACTTAAAATTCCGTTGGGCAGTAGGTAGAGGCTCAATGATAAGAATCTGACTCCGGAGACTGGCAAAGTGATCATGAAGGCCTTGTAAGAACTCCATGGCGTGATCTCGCTCATGACATTCACAAAGTTGTTTACTAGCGCCACAAATGCAAGGCTCCTGTGGTACGAGGGAATCAAACTCATCCAAGCATTTTGAGACGAGTGTAATAACTCGTAACAGGCAAATCCTCTTGCTTAAGGGTAGTGACAGCATTCTTGAGTTAGTATAATTTTGGCGTGTTAGAGTGAGAGAACCGGACCTTCAGATCCTTCCAAATAGCAAATGCAGAATCGACATACATACAACTGGATCGAATCTCAAGATGAACAGAGTTCAAGATCCAGCTACCGATGAGATCATCGCAACGCTTCCAACAAGAAAAGAGAAGAGGGCATGTTGGAGAAGGAAGGGAGCCATCGATGAAGCCCAATTTTCCCTTGGCATTCAAGGCTTTGGAGATGCCACGAACCCAGGTGGCATAGTTATCACCTTGAAGGAGTGGCGAGAAGAAAACAATAGTAGGATTATCTGATGGATGAATCAAGTAAAGAGCACTCGAAGAGGGATAAACTAATGGTGGCTGTGAAGCGCCAAAGTCAGAACCATCAGTGGAAGATCGGGTGGGAGATTGATCAGTCATTGTGAAACAAAAGGATTAAAAACATAAGAAATGGAAGTGATGAATTGAAGTATCACCTATTCCTAGGTGAATGTCTAAACCAATAAACACTAATCTAAGTGTATATGGAAGGGGGATCAATATCTGCCTATTTAAAATTTAATTCACAATGAATTCATAATAAGTAGAAATTGAAACAAGCAAGTATTGACTTATTTGATTCTCGAATGCGGAATTAAGAGAGAATCAAATATTTCAATCTTGCACAAAAATCATTCACACAAATTAGCATTCAACACAAATGATTTTTGTTGACGGGGAAAACCTAACGGAAAAAACCCCGGGACCTAGTCTAGAAATTATCACTAAGAGTTGTGAGAAATCTTACAACCGTTCACATCGACAACACGACTCCCTCATGCAAACTCGACCGGTCTTTCTCCACGACCCGAATCCACGAATCGCCTCTTCAATGATATGTGCGTCACCAACTCGGAATCCACCAAGACTCACACTTGTTAGCTTGAATCCTTAACCTATTGTACGCCTCCAACCCAGAATCCACCAAGCCTCGTACTTGTATGCTCGAATACACGAGCTTGCACTTTGCCGGAACTCCACCGATGACTGTAATGGTATTTGAAGATTTGGGTGTTTCTTCAACACTCTATGGCTCTCATGCAAGAATGATATGCAATATCTAGCTAAAATGAAAAGCCCTATGAAAGTAGAACAAAAAAAACTCTCAAGAAGAAGATAGCTCAATCTCTCTCAAGATCTTGAAGCCCTAGCTAGTTGGAGAAGATGACTACAATGGTTTCTCACTCTAAGCTCTAACTCTCTTCTTCTTCCTTGATGTATAACCTAAAATGGTTTGCCTCTCTTCTATATAAAGAGAAGGAGCAAAACCTAAGGTTATTTGGGTCAAAAGGCCAAAAGGGTATGAGGCCCTAGGTCTAAAAATCGCGCAACCCAGAAACAGGTTGAGGAGTATCGATACTCCACTTGAGGAGTATCAATACTCCATATGAGTAGTATCGATACTGGTCTGATCTGTTGTCAACAGGTCAGAGGAGTATCGATACTGGTCTGATCTGAAGTCAACAAATCAGAGGAGTATCGATACTCCATTTTGGCAGTATCGATAGTGGCCGCGAAGTATCGATACCATCCTAGCCTGACTTACCGGCTAGGTCAGTATCAATACCACCTTCATAGGGTATCGATACCTCCTTGCCCATAAGCTAGAAAAACCTCTAAAATGTATCAAAATAGGTTCTAAGTTCATTCTAGCTTATGTGAAGTCCTAATGCATTTTAACCACCTATGAATAATGAACATGATAACTTACTAATGTGTGGTGAGTTCTGGTGGTGAGTTGAGTTTGTTGGCGTGCTTTCTCTTCGATCTTCGATAAAGTGTGAGTTTGCACGAAGATACAACCTAACTCTAACTCAAACATGGACTTACAATTGAGTTCATTGTCGAACATTGACAAACCCAAAGGGACCTTTCATGAATTCTATTGGACTTCTGATACCATGATAAAATAAAGAAGACATTTTTATCTGTCTCACAAATTGTGGGACGATGGGAAGAGTTTATTAAATATATATGTGTTTATAGATAAAATACAATTTTAACAAGTATATAGATAACAACAAGCAATGATTATCTTGGCAAGGTTGATACGTAGCCTCCAAGTTGTATATGTTTAGATGATAAGCTCGGGCCCACATGTAGTTAGTTGAAGTTGATCATGTTGGTTGCCTAAGATTAGAACGTGTGACATAATGGAACATGCACGTAATTGCATGTGGCATGCAATCAACGTGCATGAGAATATGTAATGTGTAATACACCCACATTCACTCATCATCACCATAAACCCATGGGAACATCCAACTTTGTTTTGCCTTTTTTTTTTAATTTATTTGTCCCCCACTCACAATCACCAACACAATAAAAAATATTACAATGAGACATGTGGGTAACATTTAATAAACAAATAAAATATAAAGTGCCATCACTCATTTTAACCCCGTGGGGAACATCCACTGATTTTTTTTCTTTTGAATGGGGGACATCTTCCCATCACATTTTTTTTTTAATTTTAACCACCAACGATTTATATATATATATATTATGTTCCCCACTAACAAAAACTAAGCCCCATCACTTTTTGCATTCGGGAGAAATAATGGGGAACATGAATGCATTGTGGAACATGAGACATACATGCATTGTGGAGATGCGATAAAGACATGGTTGCAACTTAGAAAATGAGAGTTCAACATAGTGCAAGTTCGAGATCAAATTAATCCAAGATCTAAAGAGCAGCAGGAGAGCAAATGGGGTTTAGAGAGAAAGAGAGAGAGAGAAAGCACAGAGTTGGGATTTTGACTCTGTCGATGGTAGTTTTGGATTTGAGAAAAAACAGCGACTTGGGAAGAAGGAAGGGGGTCGAGAGTGGCATAGTTAACATCTATTGTGTAGACGGTGGGGTTTTTTTTTGGATGATGATGATGAGGCAATAGATATGGAGTTAAAGGACATTTATTTGATGGTATGCTAAACGAATCAAATCAGATGAGTGAAGAGAAGAAAGAAAAGAAACCCGTATTTGGGTATGAAAACGAGCTAAGATTAAAGCCCATCGTGGGCTCAATCACTGGCCATAGCCTCTTTTGGATCTTAAATAGTCTTTGTGTGGCTCCATCATGGCTTAATCAGTAGCACCATTCAACTTTGTTTTTTTGGAAGAACTCATCAAATTAACTTTGATTCAAGAACTCACTACCACAAAACTCAGATAAGCAGCACTCTGGTTGATCTAGGGCAGTAGATCGGCAACAAAAGAAGCAGCTGATTGACAACCAAAACAACATTCTAACAGATGTTGCTAGACACAAAACGACAACGGAAAATAACTAAAACTCTCATAAAAAGACAAGAAATAAACAAGCACCTGGCGGACGGTAGCTATAAACTGTGACTACCGTCGCCGGCTAAACATGAATTCCCTAGGACGCCGGCTAAACATGAATTCCCTAGGATCTACCACTAGCTCGTTGGAGCACTAAGGCTCTGATACCATGACAGAATGTCATAAGTATTGCTAGAAGTGTTTTTGGATACATTACACAATACATAGGCAAGCCTCGATGAGGTCTTACATACTACAAAGACTCATAAACAATGTGGGACTAATAATAGAACCCAATACAATAATACTCTAATACATTCAATTCCTCTAAAACTGAATGTTAATTAGGACAAAATAGTAAAATTGATCTGATCGATTTATAAATATCAGTACACTACTCAAAGTATACCTAAATATGAAACCAAATGATTTATTAAAGCGCAGATCAACTCTGATCAAGTATAATACATATTCATAACCGGAAAACAAATGAATTATCCACATACACAAGAATATGCTAGACTATGAAATCCATCACAAATGGATTCAAAACCTGTAAGTACACTTCTCAAAGTGTACACACCTCTTAATCATTAATGATAGTTAAAATGGTTGATTAGGAAGCAAATTGATTTCGGTACATATACATCTCAAAAGATGGCACCCATAAGTTAGTCATTCCACCCCTTCAAGGGATTGCTTGAATCGAAAATGAAACTAATTAAGCACAAATCGGTCCCTAATGTTACTAACAAATTAAATTTGTCTCAATAGGCATGTGAGTTAAAAACCACCGAATCATGTAAGTTTACTGTTACAACGAATATTACCTACAAATACCATTTATTGGTCGAGAGATCAATCTTCCAATAATGATTGGCATTTCAAGACATCCTTCTTAATGGTGTGATGAAAAGATGATGACACATATGATGTAATTATCAGAATGAGTAATAGGATTGCATGTGTGCAAGTGTGCAAATATCCATCAACATCTATATAAAATGCAATATACAAAGCATGCAAATGATCTACGATCATATCATACAAATATATTATCACCAACACAATAAATAAATTAATATTTATATGAAAGGTAATTTATCAAAGCAACAGTTCGATGAACCAACTTCTAACGATAATAAAAATCAAAATAAATTATTGTTGTATATATTACTAGGCACAAGGGGTGTGTACGTGTGTTGCACATATTCCTCACACTGGGCTTATTCCTTGCATTTGTTTTGTAGGGAAAAGAATCATGTTGGTGAGAGTAAAGACTAAAATATCTCATTTAAAAAAATTTATCAAAGGCTAAAAATGATATTTTGGTGAGAGAGAGATATAGAGAAATGTGAAAATTGAGTAGGTAGTTACGGAAAGATTTTAGGAATATAGTTTAAGAAGAGAGAAAGTGAGAAAAAATCATGGAAGAGATTTAATAGAGAATAAAATTACTAATTTATCTTTTTTTTTTAGGAGCAAAAGATGAAAATTGAGTAGGTAGTTACGGAGCATATAATCGTGAGAGAGATTGTAGGAGTTGTAATAAATGGTAGTTTTAAATAGAGAAGGAGAAAATCACGAAAGAGAGGGTGGTGGAGAATAAATGTTTTGGAAGAGATGGTGAGTTATTTAATGCTAGAGTTTTATTTAGTACCAACTATGTCCTCCATTTGATAAATAATTTATAATTATATATATGCAATTTACTTATAGAAAAATACATATAAGGGTATTTTAGAAAGTTTTGGCAAAATAGGCTTCACTTAAGTATTTGCATTATATAGTAGTATAGATATCCCGTACCTCCAACGCGGTCAATACTTCGTTTGCCTCCTCACACGCGCTACGCGTGTGTGATTTGGAAAATTAGTTGTCCATCATCTCCACACACACATCGCGTGCGTGATTTGACAAATTAAGTTGCGCTTTATTTAAATGTCACTAACAAATTAACATTTGGATCAATTTCTTTCAACTGTACATGTAAGTGTATAAAAATAAGTTCTTCCATCCCATTCAAAAAGCCACCTCTGATCATTTTTCACTCCTCTTTGTTCAAGCAGCAAGTGGTTAGTGGAGAATAGGGTTGTGTGAAGATGGAGAAAGAGACACTAAAAAATTAGGGTTTTGTGGGACGATGAATGAGGAAAGATATACGACGTTAGTGCATTTTCAAGACAATGGACATAGAAGTCACGCTCATTTAGGATCCCCGTATACGTGATATGATTAAAACAGTAATGTTTAGATATTTACTTTTTAATGTTGAGTCCCAGGTTTAATGTTGAGTCCCAGGGATACCGACTTTCCATTTTAAAGTTTTTAACTCTAGTGATAAAATTTAAAAAAGTAGAGATCTTTTTACTTATTATGATTCCCCTAGTCACTCCATCTAAGGGCAAATACTATGGTATCCCTTAAATTTTGGTACAACAAGTCTTAAATAGTAATTAGAGGGAGAGGCAAGTACTAAGGTTGAGGCACTAAAATTTGGGGCAGCGATAAATGAAGTAGTGGGCGACAAAAGAATTGTGTGGCGACAAAGGGATTGTGAGGCAACAATCCCTTATCGCCCCTTTTTTTTTTTTTTTAACTTTTTTTTTTCAAAAGTTTATTTTTGTTGTATGTATATTTTAGTATATTTCGAAACACCAAGTCTGTAGGGCCCACTTGGATACGATACAATATCTGATATACTATGTGATTGTTATTCTCGCCATATAGATCATCATCACAAAAAATCATTACATTCTAAAACTTCCAACCTATCAAAAGTTGACTCTTTCCCTCACCGTTCTTTTCAGTGTTAATTTTCAATCAACTTTTGAAGGGGTTATAAATTGTATAATGGAATAATTTTTTTTTGAGGATGATCTACTTAGTGAGGAGAACAACTTCATCAAATATCAACAATTAGATCATATCCAAGTGGGTCCTACAAACTTGGTATTTCGAAACATACCAAAATATTCATACAACAAAAAAAAACCCTTTTTAAACCAAATAAAAAAGGGGCGACAAAGGGATTGTCGCCCCACAATCCCTTTGTCGCCAAAGCAATTTTTAAAAAAAAAAAAAAAAAATTAGCGACAAAGGGACTGTCGCCCACGAGTCCCTTTGTCGCCCACTAGTCCCATTTTCGCCCAAAAACCCCATTGTCGATCCCTCTTTCCCCTATACTTTGCCTCAAATTTAGATTGATTTGAGGCTGAGAGAAAAAGTTTGAGGGTTATGAGTCACCTTAGTACTTGACTTATCCCTCAAACCTCTCCAATATAGAGTAAAGAGGTTGCCATAGTACTTGCCCTAAGACTCTTGATTGCAGCACATTTTTTTTTACATCAGTACCATCCAACACCCACCCCCTTCCAAAACAAAAGCGTAAAAAATGAGAGAACCAAAATAGAGATGAGATGATGGACCTTAGTAACCGAAACCTTGGTATAGGGGTGACGCTCCCGCTCCGGAACCTCGCACTCCCGCTCCGAACTACGCTCCGACGCTCCCGCTCCGAAGGTATTTTAGAATTAAGAATATTTTTTAATCGGCCGCTCCGACGCTCCCGCTCCCACTTTCGTTCCCGCTCCGATCCGCGCTCTGATTACTTAGTGATGGACGCACACCAACCCTCCAAACCCAACCCCAAACCACAGTGAAAAACTAATCGATATAAAAACCCCACTTCACTTTAATAACGTTTTGAAAGCCAATTCAATATTACAACAATATTTCTCATTATCACAGCCCCACAAATAGTGTCAGATGGGAGACACTATACAGTCGTATTGTACTGTTACCTATACCAAGCACTGTGATCAGGATACGAAAAAATACAATTTAAAAATAAAACAAAAAATGTACTCGGTGTTGCCGAATTCCAAAACCTTCTCCCCAACCCACTCTCAATCTTCAGTTACTCTGACGGCGATGGAGTTGACGGTGATGGATGGTAGTGAGTTGGTGATGATGGGAAGATGACGATGATGGTGGAGATGGTGATGGAGGATGATGGTGTTATCTACAGTTCTCAAAACCTACAACTGATTGAGGTAGAAAGAAGCAGAGAGAAACTTACCAGAAGAAAAGAAGAAAAGAAAAGAAGTAGATGACCTAAGTCGTGTGGTGTACGAAAAGGCAAAAGAAGAAAATCCACCTACAAATAGATATGGGGTAAGTGTCAAATGCACATTCAATTTCAATTACTGCATGAGCAAGAATTCTATATATGAACTTATCTAATACCACTTGAAATCAGCTTATGTTGGCTGGGGCGCCGCCAAGGCTCCGCCTAGGCGGAAAAAGGCGTTAATTTTTGCTTGACCGCCGCGCCCTGCTCGTAAAACGCCCCACAACGCCTTTGGCCACCCCAGCGCCATCCCAAAGCACGCCTTAGCTGAGGCGCGAATAGAAAAAGGTGTTTTTGTACCCACTGTTTAAAAAAAACTTTTGTACAGCAACAAACTGTACCTTTAGATGGATTTTAAATTTTTTTTATTAGTATAACATGCTGTTTTTTTTAATCTATTAATTACTGATGTGAGTTTTATAAAGTATAAAGATTCTAGTATGTTTAATAGTTCTAATTTCTATTGTTGATCATGATATTACTTTCATCTTTTTTATTTGTGTTTAGTAGTTATTGACTTATTTTGATTGAGCGAATTATTAATTTTAAGACTATAAATTACTAATACTTGATATTTTTTAGTTATTTTGATAAGGAAGATATAAATTATATAATATGTAGCAAGGTGGGAGTGTGCCTATTATGGCAGTACGCCCCGCCCCGCCTTTTTCCCCGCCACGCCACGCCCCCTAATTTCAGACTCCACCGCCC
>MVGT01001522.1:2456-12984 GCA_002174775.1 Macleaya cordata
TGTGCGTCTAGAGTTTCTGAACACATATGGTCACAACATCGTGTCGATCTTGAGCTTTACATAGAGGACCTTTTATTGCCCGCTTCTCATCCTTAGGCAATACGGGATTAATCAGCCTGTACTAGATCTTTCCTGTCATTTCTTTGGTCCTGCTCATGTCACCTCTCGCATCATTATTGCCACCGCTCGCTCTTGGCATTTGCGACCTTTGATTGAGCCACCGATCTTTCCAGTGGAGAATCCCATACGTGTAGAGGGATACCGTCAATGGCGTACTTCCTTCCTCACTTTAGCACCTACAAACGATGCTGCTGACGGGCATGGAGGAAATGAAGAGGATTGATCGTGGCTTCCTCGTCTGCCTGAAAATGAAAACCAAGGAACTCCATTAGCGATGAGCCTCTTCCTTTTTTTTTTTGAGAGTTCGCTGGTCTTATGTCCCTGCAAAACTTGTTAGTTGCCGAATGAGCAAGATAAATTAAATAAAGAGAGTTTTGAACGTGTGCACCTTTGCAGTTTATTCACCGTTTTGTGTTCGATGAATCCATCAAATGCACCATAACCGACAACTTTCACATGCCACTTATCGTGACCCTTCTTGCAAAAAATAATTCCCTTGCCTTTTTGGGAAATTTGCCTCAGATGCCTAAACTAGAGTCATGTAAAACATGCCCTTAGCGTCCTAGATTTTTCCTTATAGGCTCCTTGCCAGACAAGGTTTTGAAAACATACGCGTCTTTTGAAAAATTTTCTGAAACTAATGCGACAGACGCGCGATATTTTATAAACATCTCTTATCCTTTGGGGATTTTTGCCTCAGATGCCTAAACTAGAGCCATGCGAAACATGCCCCTAGCGTCCTAGATTTATCCTCATAGGCTCCCCGCCGGACAATTTTTTTTTTTTGAAAAAGTGCAGAAACAGGGCAATTAGACCCCTTAGCTTGGATACGATTATGAATACTCGTCCGAATAGCAAAAGTCACGTCGACATGTCGCCAATTTCTTTAGTTGACCTTGTATTGCTTCACCCTTTATCATCTGACTTCGATCCGACGGGTACCAACATATCTAGAGATTCGAGTTCGGTAGGGATATCGTTGCCATTAGGAAATGACGCTCCTTCTGAATGAGGGTTGTCTCCCCGTTTACCTGTCTTGTAGCTTGTTCTTTCAGATGTGTCCGCCGACTAGTCCTTTGACTCTGCGGGTGTTGGCACTTCAAAGCTCACAAATACGGATCAAATTTTCTCAAGTCTTTGTTTTTCAGACTACGAATTCTATTCTTGAATTTTTTCTCTTCTTCATTTTTTGGAGGTCCATCACCCTTCCCGTTGACCACAGACTCATGTCGCTCACAGGGTCCATGAGGTCTTCTAGGTTGTAGCGTGGCTTAGGTCGGCTAGAAAAAAAGGATAAAGGCTCAAAAAATTGATGAGTCTGACTTTCCAAGGTTTCCCCTCTTTTTACTACTGCCCCTTGTTTAACTTAGGGCTTGTGAGTATTTCATTGCTTTGCTTTTTTTTTTTGGATTTTCTATTTTTTTTGGATTTTTGGTTTTTTGGATTTTTTCAAATTTTTTTTTGAATTTTTCGGATTTTTTTGGATCTATTTGGGTTTTAAATTTTTTTCTTTTTTTGGGTTTTTTTGATATTTGATTTTTTTTGGATTTTTGGATATTGTTGCCCCTAGGGCAGAAACACATATACAAACGAGAAGATAAAATTTCTTCGATTTAGAGAGGGGATTATTTGCTATGTACAAAGGAAAGGCTTAGGCTCAAACTCGTTTTCTAGCGGCAATGAAGTTTCAACTAGGTTCTTTTGAAAATTTGGATATCGGCCAAAGAGATGCCTCATTTTTGGACCTCTGCTGGCTTCACTTGCCCCTAGTCTAAGAGTCGAGTGGTTACCTCAAGCGTAGTACTTCTTGAGTTGGTCTGCATTTGTAGGCCTTTGATGCTCAATCCCATCCAGATCTGTCAATCGAACAGCCATTCCTGGAAAGATGTTCTTAATGATGTAGGGACCTTCCCAATTGGGTTTGAATTTGCCCCTTGCATCAGAATGATCTACGGACCTGATTTCTTTGAGCACAAGGTCGCCTACGCTCAAGTTTCTTGGTCAGACCTTCTTGTTAAAGCTACGAGCTATCCTTTGTTGGTAAGACTGTGCATGACATGTTGCGTCCATCCTTTTCTCATTAATGCAGTTCAAAGCGTCTACCCTGGACTGGATCCAATCGGCTTCATCCTCGGTTCCTTCCATTAGAACTCTGAGAGTTGGAATTTCAATTTCGATTGGAAGTACTGCCTCCATTCCATATACAAGAGAGAATGGTGTCGCCCCTGTTGGCGTTCGAATTGAGGTGCGATAGGCCCATAATGCATAGGGCAACTTGTCGCTCCAATCCTTATAAGTCACAGTCATCTTTTTCAGGATCTTGACTAATGTCTTATTGGCAGCCTCCACCGCACCATTGGTTTGTGGCCTGTGAGGTGACGAGTTGTGGTATTGGATCCTATATTTGTCAAACAAATGGCGTACCTCAGAACCGATGAAGTTCGAACCATTATCTGAGATGATTTCGTGAGGTACTCTATATCTGCAGATGATGTGATTTTGGATGAACTTTGCAGTGGGAGCTGACTTGATACTTTTACACAAGATGGCTTCTACCTATTTTGTAAAATAGTCGATTGCGACGATGATGTGGTCATGTCCATTTGATGAAGATGGGCGTATCTTGCCTATCACATCAATCCCCCATATTGAAAACGGCCAAGGCGACGTCAGACAGTTTAGGTTGGCCGGGGGAACATGGATCAAATCTTCGTGTATCTGGCATTCATGACAATTTCTGACGAACTTTTCACAGTCAGTATCCATTGTTCGCTAATAGTACCCATACATGCGGACCTTCTTTGCCAACATTCGACCACTCATGTGTGGACCACATACTCCAGCATGAACTTCTTCCAGAATGTTCAGTGCTTCATCTTTGTCTACGTATCTTAGCAGTGTATTATCAAATGATCTCTTGAATATATGTCCTCCACATAGAGCAAACCCTGAGGCCCAGGATCTAATAAACCGTCGATCTCTCTTGGTCGCGCCTTCTGGGTATTCTTGGGTCTCCAAAAATCTTTTAATGTCTACATACCAAGGCTCGTTAAGCACTTGCTCTTCGAACTCTTGCGCTTGGTAACAGTATGCAAGTTTATCTCTTTGGACTACCTCAATTGGTCGGACAGTAGCTCCTTCTGGAATAGTTAGCCAAGATGATAACACTGCTAAAGCATTTGCACAATAGTTTTTGTTTCTGAAAACATGATGGAATTCGACTTCATCAAACTCGTCGACTAATTTCAAGAGGTACTCATGATAGGGTACCAACTGTTCGTTCTTTAGCTTCCACTCACCCTGAACTTGCTTAATGATTAGGAGAGAATCTCCGTAAACCATTAATCTTTTGACTGATAGGGCAAGGGCTGCCTTCAAACTAGCGATGCAAGCTTCATACTCTGCTATGTTGTTCGTACAAGAAAACCCCAATCTGATGGCGATAGGTATTCTGACTCCTTCAGGGGATACAAGCATTGCCCCTACTCCTCTGCCTATCTTATTGTGGGCTCCATCGAAGAACATTCTCCAAGGTGCCACTTCTTCTACTTCTTCTGTTTCTGTTGCCGATATGTACTCATCAGGGAACTCTGTTACCACTGTTGTTTTATCCGGAAGTGGATGGGCGGCAAGATGGTCAGCTACTGCTCTTCCTTTTATGGACTTTTGTGTGACATAAGTTATCTCGAACTCTGATAAAAGCAGCTGCCATCTAGCAGTTCTCCCAGATAACGCTGGCTTCTCAAACAAATATTTGATTGGATCCATCCGTGCGAGCAGCTGGATTGAGTGTGACAGCATGTAATGTCTGAGCCTTTTCGCGGCCCATACCAATACGAAGCAAGTCTTCTCTAAAGGTGTGTATTTTATCTCATATCCGAACAAAGTCTTGCTGACGTAGTAAATGGCCCTTTCTTTACCGCTATCTTCATGATATTGCCCTAGAGCTGCTCCCACTACAGTGTTAGTAACAGAGATGTATAGGATCAAAGGTTTTCCCGGGACAGGCAGAACTAGTACAGGAGGGCTCAGCAGATAATCTTTAATTCTGTCGAATGCCTTCTGGCAATATTCATTCCATTTTTTGGGAACATCTTTCCTTAGCAATTTGAAGATGGGCTCACAAATGGGCGTGAGTTGAGCTATGAACCTGCTGATGTACTGAATCCTTCCTAGAAACCCTCGAATCTCTTTTTCGTTGCGAGGTGGAGGCATATCTGCAATGGCCTTCACTTTGGCTGGATCAACTTCGATACCTCTGTAGCTGACGATGAATCCTAATAATTTCCCTGATTTAACCCCGAATACACATTTACTAGGATTGAGCCTTAGCTTGAATTTCCTTAGACGCTTGAAGAGCTTGGTCAGGTCCTTGATGTGATCCTCTCTTCTCTCTAATTTGGCAATCATGTCATCCATGTAAACCTCCAATTCCTTGTGGATCATGTCATGGAAGAGAGTGGTCATGGCCCTTTGGTAAGTGGCTCCAGCATTCTTAAGTCCGAACGGCATTACTCTGTAGCAATATATTCCCCAAGGTGTAACGAGCGATGTCTTCGCCATGTCCTCTTCTGCCATCTTGATTTGATTGTATCCGGAGAACCCATCTATAAAAGACAATAAACCGTGGCCAGCGGCATTGTCGACTAGTATGTCAATATGCAGTAATGGGAAGTCATCTTTCAGACTTGCCTTGTTGAGGTTCCTGTAATCAATGCACATTCGAACTTTTCCATCCTTCTTGGGTACTGGCATAATGTTAGCTAACCAATCTGTATATGTGACTGGGACCAGGAACTTTGCATCCAACTGCTTGGAGATTTCTTCCTTGATCTTCACTGTCCATTCCAGTCTCAATCTTCTGAGCTTTTGCTTAACTGGTTTAGCATTAGGATAAGTAGGTAGCCTGTGAACCACCATTTCAGCGTCTAGTCCTGGCATGTCCTCATATGACCAAGCAAAGATATCTTTGTATTCCTTCAGCAACTCAATCATAGCCTCACGTTCGTCTGGAGACAAGGTGGTACCAATCTTCACCAACTGAGGTTGGTCTTCGGAGTTCAGGTTTATCAATTCAGAGTCTTCCTCAGTTGACGGCGACCTGTCTTCGTGACGATCCAGCAACTCCTGGATCTCTTCTGGTATTTCCTCCCAGATAGCGACCCAGTTGTCTTTTTCGGGCTCATACTCATATTCATTGCCAATTTCGAGGTCACATATTGCCTCTTCAAACTCATTTATGCACAAAACATCTTTTTGGTTTTTTGAATTTTCAATTTTTTTGTAGTTTTTGAAAATATTTTGATTTTTTTGGTTTTTTGAAAATAACGGAAAACTCAAAGCAGAAACAAAATTTGTTGGGGACCACACTTCTTCCTCTTCAGACGAGGATGCCCCTTCTCCCAATCGATTCAGGTTTTTTTTTTTGGGTGCCCGATGTTGTGGCACCAGGAGACTTACCTGCAAAATGGTTAGTATCGACAGCAAGATTATCGTTAACTAAACGGACATAGAAATAAGGTTGGAGGTCCATATCTTCAGAGATCATATAAACCCATTGCGTACCTGCGAGGCTTTCAGGCGATTTTCCTTTTGACCTTTCGGGGTCAATGTTTGCCTGGTTATTGATTGTTTGAGGAGACGCTTCTGTTACCTGTGTGATAAGGCACTCTGATCTAGATGCGATCTCTTTCTTTCGAATCGGCTGAAGGCGCGCTCGAAATTGCACTGCTGTCATTCTCTTTTTGCAAGGAGGGAGATATTTGCGGTATTCTTCTCCTGTCCTCTTCTTGCTCAGAGGTTTGAAGGCTGCACGATATTCCTCTGCATTTGCCCATTAAGTCTTCGATGCTATGTACTCCTCGGTGGCCATCCTTCTCAAGCTTGAGGTTGCCGTCTTATCCCACTCTGATTCTTCGGAGATCATGTAGACACCCAGAACACTCTACTGCTCGGGACAGGATTCTGTGTATAGCTGGTTGATCCCTATCAGCAGTATGTAATCCGATTTGTTCTTGAACAAATTTCATGTGGGCCTTGATTACCTCGCATTCCCCGAAAATGGAGTTTAGATTTCAGGTGAATTTCAGCTCACACGTGCATACTCTTTCACATGTGTGACCTGGAAGGTACCTCTTTTGCAATACAACCACCCTTTTGTTAAAAAAAATGGGCACGACATACTCTTGTGTGCGTGTACGACCCAGTGGGTAGATTTTTTGAAATTCTATTGTTTGGAAATTGAACATCTGGCGCACGTGAATGACCTATGAGGTTCGTTTTCGAAATTGGACACGTACATATTTGACGCACGTGAACGACCTATGAGGTTCTTTTTGAAATTAGACACGTACATGTTTGACGCACGTGAACGACCTATGAGTTTCTTTTTGAAATTGGACACGTACATGTTTGACGCACGTGAACGACCCGTGAGGTTCCTTTTGAAATTGGACACGTACATGTTTGATGCACGTGAACGACCTATGAGGTTCCTTTTGAAATTGGACACGTACATATTTGATGTACGTGAATGACCCAGTGGGTACATTTTTTGAAATTCCATTGTTTGGAAATTGGACATGCATTTGGTGCACGTGAACGACCTATGAGGTTCTTTTTTTGAAATGCCATGTTTGGAAATTGGACATATGCATCTGGCGCACGTGAACGACCCAGTGGGTACATTTTTTGAAATTCCATTGTTTGAAAATTGGACACATGCATCTGGCGCACGTGAACGACCTATGAGGTTCCTTTTGAAATTGAGAGCGTGTATCAATTGACTCAGTTCTTTGAACTCCGAGACCGACTTTTGAAATTTGATTCGCACAGTGGTTGTGGAATATTTTGCTCCTAGTTGAGCGGTAAATTTTTGAGGAACTTGAACGAGTAATTCTACAGTAGAAGAATCCTCAGGATAATTCTTTAAAAGAATATTCATCTTTCGCTCCTGAATGAGCTAAATAGTTTGAGGGATGTAGGAGGGTAAATCTAGGGAGATGAACCCTTCCCTCTCTTGGTTAAGATGATTATTTCTTTCCTTTTATTATGTCACTCTGGAATGAGCTTTTCTCTGTTGGAAGATGGTCAAGAGGGTCAATCTAAAAAGAAGAACCCTTTATGAGTATCTCATTCTCTTTTCTTCCTCTTTTCATTTTCTGCCTTTAGATGAGCTATCACTTTGAGGGTGAGGAGGGCTAGTCTAGAAAGAAGAACCCTTGGATTCCCCTCAAAGTTTTTATTTCTCTTGCTCTTGAAAGAGTAGAGCTCTCAGGGGTTCAAAGAGAGTAAATCTATGAAGTACTCTCAAACATCTGCCCCTAGCAAAAAGATTTTTTTGTTTTTTTTTGCAAACACAAAGAAAATTAGTCAAAATCAGAAAGCCTCTATAGTGAATTATGCCTCGGAAATTGTGCGACATGAATGCAGTCCTTTGGGTTAATCCTAGGGATACATCTACCACTACTACATGTATGCAGGGCTCAACTAAACTCTGTATTAGGGAAAGGTTCGGGTCACCTCGGCAATATATACCTCACAGCCCGAAGACTGGTCGTTAGTACAAGGCAGAGGGTGTGGAGTTTCGGTCGTTATTCCTATATGACCACCCAGTAGGGATGAGACCTACCGCAACCACAGGTTTTGTTTCCTATAGGATCACAAAGAATATGAGATGCAAATGCAAATGCAAATGAATGGGTACCTGCAGTGTGTGTGTGTAAACCCGAGAAGTGTATGATCATATTATCCGTAAAATTCTGTAATTTCTTTTCAAGTCAGATCCCTAATATCCCCAGCGGAGTCGCCAGTCTGTGGAGCTAGAATCCGGTGCGCACCACGCTGCGAAAGGGAGACTCGCACGTGGGAAACGCATAAGTTGGATTCGCCCACCTCAAAAGGGGTATGAATGTGATATGTAAGGAGTTGCCACCTGATTTATGGGAATCATGACCCAAGATTTTGGAAAATCGACCTAAATCTAGTTTTCCGAGAAAACCATGGCGATAGTCCAAAGTAGATGGTCTGCGGTACAGAGATAATGGATAAGGGGATCTAGGTACGGGTTGGGAAGGTGTTAGGCACCCAACAACTGCCCGCCTGTGAGGACGGCCTCTACTTCGCGATTAAAGACTTACAGGGAAATATATGATCGATACTAAGTTATGCTACATACACAAAAATAACTGCACTACAGTAAATAAGCCCCCTAAATCTACGTGTCATGATCAAATAGTTTTGGGGCGAAAGATGCATACATCCATCTGTCTGAATGCAGCAAAGGAAGCGACGCATGCCATCAGTAGGCCTGCGTGCTAAGAGCACAGTGACGTAGACGTACTTTGTATCCACGCACAAACAAGGGGTGTGATACGTGCAATGTGTACACGTACACTCAAACATGTGCTATGGTGTTGTATGCACTATACACTGAGGGGTCATATCCAACATAGGATATGCCCAAAGACGACGAAAAGTCAGAGACGTGGACGTACTTTGTATCCACGCACCAACAAAGATGACGAAAACAGATTTATATACACTCTTGGGCGTGAATCTGTAAGACGACGATAAGCAGATTCATTGACGCTACGGGGGCGTGAATCTGAGAGACGATGATAGTAAAGAATCTCCAAGACGGCGAAAGTGGAGAATCTCAAAGACAGATCCATGGACACTCTTGGGCGTGAATCTGAAAGACGAATGTTGGGACTCTCAAAGACGACGAAAGCTGAGTGTCCCGAAGATGACGATAGGCAGGTTCAGCCCTTAGGCGTGAACCTCAAAGATGACGATAGTGGAGAATCTCCAAGATGACAAAAGCGGAGAATCTCAAAGACAGATCCATGGACGCTCTTGGGCGTGGATCTGAAAGACGAGGAATATTGGGACTCTCAAAGACGACGAAAGCAGAGAGTCACAAAGACGATGATAAGCAAATTCAGCCCGTGGGCATGAATCTCAAAGTCGATGACGAGCAGATTCAGCCCTTAGGCGTGAATCTGAAAGATGGGTCACGTCCAATATCAGACGTACCTGGGGACGAATTGGGGATCACACCTTGCACGTGTGCCCGAGAAATGCAAGCGTCGATGGGACGCAAATGATGCATATCCTATGCTATAATACCGCACGAAGGTATCTAAAGATTCTTAATCTGATTAAGGATAACCCTGACTCTATATGCATGAAAACCTGTAAGCTACATATGATGCATTTAAAAAAGGACATGTAAAACAAAGGTGAGGGTAGAATAAGAATTTCACATCGAGTGAAAACCTTACACACCCTCGAAAACAACACACAGTCCTAGGTTAATGCGACCTAAAGCTACAAACACGCAGAGCCTAATCCTAGGGTGAACTAAGCTAGAGACTTTAATCTCTATTGTTATTTGTTTTTAGGGTTTGGCCAGTTATCGGGCCCTTAGGCTCGACACGGGAGGATGTCGGTTCTTGGACCCGCAAGGAAGAAAATAGGCGCTAATGGCCCGAGTGACAGTGATGGGCTTTGGGCCTTGAAAAATGGATCTAGGCCCGTGGGCCTGGCATAGAGGCGGGCCCTTAGGCCCAAGCTCGAGAAATGAGCCGTTACGCTCATAGCAACAGACAGAGAGCCCGAAGGCTGAAAATTGGGGAAAGGAAGGGGCCAGTGGGCCCACCACGAGGGGATGGGCCTGCAGGCCCAAAATAGCTTATTCAGAGGCTTATTGAGTGTTTTGATCTAAAACTAGCAAAATAATCAGAACACTAATACAAGTCACTAATTACTCAAAATCAGCAAACAAGTAAATTAAGGCAACTTATGATATCAAAACTTTAAGCACAAAGACGGGAGTGCAAATATGTTTATGCAAAAATGTTTTTGCAAAAAAAATGTTGAAGTCGCAAACATGACATCAATCATATTAAGCATGGGAAAATTCTACATACGTGTCATTTCTTCAGGTGGCAAGCTTATGCTATTTATATGACAAAAATTGAACGACACGTAATCATACAAAGAGCGTTTCATGATCCATGCATGCACAAAATATCTTTACATACTTGTTTATTCTATTCATGCATTATTTTCATGGTACGTTTATCATTGCAAACACTAGAGCAAAAATGCTAGCTTAATATTCACGTAACCATCACATTGCATACATGCAATTATTAATTATTTCATGCAAAGTTTACGCATGTCATGTAATACACGCCAAAAATCACATGACACAAAGTTTATATTTACGACATTTTTACCGTCAAAAATTGCATGCAAGATTTTATTGAGTCGTCAAAACATTGTTACATCATCACTTTATCACATGGGATGTAAGCTCAACAATGGAAGAAAATAAGTAGAAAGATCGGAGAGGAATTGTTACCTAGCCGACACGAGCCCGTCGACCCGTTTGCAAAAAATC